>PVIU01023741.1:0-26833 GCA_004026605.1 Ondatra zibethicus | reverse complement strand
CATTGCATCTGTTAGTTCTCTTATTTCTCTGTTAAGTTTCTGTCTGGTTGACCTGTCCATTGGGGAGAGAGGAGTGTTGAAATCTCCTAATATTAGTGTATGGGGTTTGATGTGTGCTTTGAGTTCTAGTAATGTTTCCTTTACATATGTGGATGCTTTTATATTAGGGGCGTATATATTCAGGATTGAGACTTCATCCAGATGGATTATTCCGTTTAAGAGTATAAAATGTTCATCTCCATCTCTTCTGATTGATTTTAGTTTGAAGTTGATTTTGTTCGATATTAGTATAGCCACACCCACTTGTTTCTTAGGGCCGTTTGATTGAAAAACCTTTTCCCAACCCTTTACTCTGAGATAATGTCTGCCTTTGTGGTTGAGGTGTGTTTCTTGTAAACAGTAGAATGTTGGATCCTGTTTTCGTATCCATTCTCTTAACCTGTGCCTTTTTATGGGTGAATTGAGTCCATTGATATTGTGATATTAATGACCAGAGGTTATTTTTTTAGGGTTGTAGCGTTTTTGTATTTCCCTTCTTTGACTTGTGCCAGTGGAGGGCTGTTAGATGTCTGTGTTATTATGGGTGTTGCTTGCTTCCTTTAGTTGTGGTTTTCCTTCTAGTATTTTCTGTAAGGCTGGGTTTGTGGCTATGTATTGCTTAAATTTGTTTTTATCATGAAATACCTTGTTTTCTCCATCGATGGTGAATGAAAGCTTTTCTGGGTATACTAGTTTGGGCTTGCATCCATGGTCTCTTAGTGTCTGCAGGACATCTTTCCAAGACCTTCTGGCTTTCCTGGTTTCCATAGAGAAGTCAGGTGTAATTTTGATAGGTTTACCTTTATACGTTACTTGGCCTTTTTCCTTTGCAGCTCTTTCTTTATTCTGTATGTTTTGTGTTTTGATTATTATATGGTGAGGGGATGTCTTCTTTTTTGATCCAGTCTATTTGGTGTTCTGTATGCTTCTTTTACCTTCATAGGCATATCCATCTTTAGGTTGGGAAAGTTTTCTTCTATAATTTTGTTGAATATATTTTCTGGGCCTTTGAGCTGTGCTTCTTCTCCTTCTTCTACCCCTATTATTCTTAGGTTTGGTCTTTTTATGGTGTCCCAGATTTCCTGGGTGTTTTGTGTGAAGGATTTGTTGTTTTCTTTGATCAATCAGTTTACTTTCTCTATAGTATCTTCAGCATCTGAGATTCTTTCTTCTATCTCTTGTAGTCTGTTGGTTATACTTGTCTCTGCAGTTCCTGTTCGTTTGCCCAGATTTTCCATCTCCAGCCTTCCCTCAGTTTGTTTTCTTCATTGCCTCCATTTCAGTTTTTATGTCTTGAACTGTTTCCATTACCTGTTTCAGTGCTTTTTCTTGGTTTTCTAGGGTATCCTTGAGAAATTTATTCATTTCTTCTAACTTTTTGTTAGTTTTCTCATCCCTTTCTTCAAAGGAGTTTTTCATCTCTTCTTTAAAGATCTCTATCACATTTATAAAGTTACGTTTAAAGTCGATTTCTTCTACTTATTCTGGGTTAGGTTGCTCAGGTTTTCCTGTTGAGTACTGGTTGGTTTCTGGAGTCATCATTTTGCTTTTCAGGTTGTTGGAAGAATTCTTGGATTGGTGCCTGCCCATCTCTTCCTTTGATTGCAGTCAGGGGAGTCTCAGTGGGTGGGGACCTCCCAGGAAGGCTTGCACACACTCACCCCTCTGGGTAGCTGATCTCAGTGCAGGAAGAGGAAGTCCCGTCTGGACTTCTGATCCCTCTGGACCTCTGGTCTCAGCACAGGAAGAGAGAGTCCTGGTGTTCCAAGGACCCACAGAGGAAAGGGCAAACTTGAGGTGGCGGTGTGTGTGCAGGGTCGTGTGGAACAAAGAGGACCACGGGGACCTTATCGCCAGGTGCCCACAACCTTACCAGTCTGCACCTCCGATCTCAGCACAGGAAGAGATGGTCCTGGTGTTCCAAGGCCCCACAGAGGAAAGGGCAAACTTTGTGTGTGGGGGGGGTGTGCAGGGTCGTGTGGAACAAAGAGGCCCGCTGGGACCTTACTGCCAGACGCCCACAACCTTACCAGTCTGCACCTCCGATCTCAGCACAGGAAGAGATAGTCCTCTCAGTGGGCTTTTACACACAAATGTAACAGAGAAAGCCATGATTCAAGGAAGATCGTTTGCATTCAGAAAAATATGATCAGGAAAACATGCAAATAAAAGCTAGTAAGCATATACAAAATATTGACAGAGCAGGTCACACTAAGGACTTTCTCAGGACAGACAATTGCTGCGCTGGAACACCATGACGAAGAGCAACCCAGGGAGGAAAGGGCTTATTTCACTCGCACTTCCACAGAACAGTTCATCATCAGAAGCAGTGAGGACAGGAACTCAAGCAGGGTGGGAACCTGGAGGCAGGAGATGATGCAGAGGCCATGGACGAGTGCTACCCGCTGGCTTACTTCCCATGGCCTGCTCAGTCTGCTCACTTGTAGAACTCAGGATCACTAGTCCAGGGATGGCGCCACCCAAACTGGGCTGGGCTCTCCCACATCAATCACTAATTAAGGAGATGCCCGATAGGCTTTCCTACAGCCCAGTCTCATAAGGCATTTTCTCAGTAATGACTACTTTCTTGCCGATGACTCTAGCGCGTGGGTCAAGCTGATGCACAACTGCCAACCCAAGCCCTAAATGCTGAAGCTTCAGCATAAAAGGTCTCAGGCCTGGGCCCTGTCCTGGAAGGAACCAGAGGAAACTCAGGATTCCCATAATAGACTTGTCTTAATGGGGCTATGCAGAGAATCCTCTCAGAAGACCCTCAGAGCTCTGTGCCATCTGAATCTCTGGGTACCACTCCCCTTGGCATCTAGACAGTTCCTTCACCCCATCCAGTTCTCTCTTATAATGCCATCTTGTCAGTGAACACTCCTGCCCATCACCCCTGCCCCAGCTACCTAACTTGGCTCTATCGCATAACAGCATCTGATCTTTGTATATTCAACTGTCTGCCTACCAGCTATGATTTGGGAAGAATTTGGTCTCTTTTCTTCTATCCTAATTAAAATTTTTAGAATACTGGCTAGCCCAAGAATGTCATGCTATAGTTTTTTTCAAGTTATTGACTGAATGAATGATTAACGAATACTTTGAATTATTAGAAAGCAGAGAAAGAATCATCCAGGAATGAGATCTAAATGATCTTCCCTTCTTCAACTTGCTAGTTGGATGAAGTGGAACAGAACTTTCATTTCATTTGGCCACAAGAGGGCGCTGCTGGTCAGTTTAAAGTTTGTGCGCGCCATAGTCAAAATTCATCCTTTTTTTTTAGACCCCAGAAAGGAAACCTGAGATAGAATCATGTCTGCAGCCAAAATATTCAATGTGTTGCCTTTACTCCAATGTGGTTGAACAAAACTGTTAAAATCTCTATCAAGAATGAGTGAGTCCTAAAAGAGAAACCCCCGCCCCAGGAAGCAAAAGTATGTGGAATGTGCCGAAAGATAGCGCCAAAAAGAGGCTCCTATGCAGTGGTAGCTTCTGTAACTACAGTGGCACAAGAAGAGGTGATCTCCTGTTTTCAGCTGAGTCCCTCCTTGTGTAGCACCAGCAGCACTTCGTCAGCGCTCCTGAAAGTTGACACTCTTGTAACACCAACCTAGCCTCATGGTTTTAGTTGCCGCCCCTAGATGTGCTGGAAAAGGGGTCACTCATTCTCTTCCTAAGGCCTGCTTTGTAATGCCACCTTGGTAAACGGCTGCATCAGAAATAAAGATGACACCTGTCTCAAGGTCAGAGCACTTAGGAATAACAACAGAGGTTATAAGACAGGAGGACTACAGGAAACCCAGAGAAGGTTCTAGGAGATTTTGGTGGAAGGTGGGAATGGCTGTCTTCAGTTAGAAGGAATTAGAGGGTAGGATTTGATAATAAAAATATTTGCTTAGCTGTATCTAAAAGTACACATTTTTATTTGGTTGTATTTGGAAGTATTTTATAAATTTTACTTCTATTAACACTTGAATTTGCTTTTTTGAATTATTTAAGAATGAGTAATCACCTATGTGTGGGAAACAGGTCATATTTGTCATAACCCTACTCTTTTAAAATAGCACAAAGCACAAAGAGCTATATGGAGAGAGTATGTTGTTAATGTAAGGTTTAAAGTCTTCCATTAAGTCTAGTTCCAAGGATGCCCTCATGCATGCCTCCCTAAAGGACTGAGAATCTAGAATTTTTTTTATTTAATAAAATGAAGCAGAAAGTGGAAGTCCCAGGGGAGTTTTTATTTTTGTTTTGTCTGAAGAGAACAGAGAATTTGTGACTACATAGAAAGGCCCCAGGATGCACAGACCAACACAGTGAACTCTGATCAAATGCATTCTGTATTCGCAGAGACACACTCTAGGAGAGAATCACATATAAAACTCAGCTGTCACATAGAGGCCCTGAGTCATAGCCATTTCCTTCCTGCCCCACATCACCAAAGCAGGGCCACAGCCACAGCCCCTCCATTGGGGGTGCAATGTGAGGCCTGGCAGGTCGCCTGTCACTAGTGTGGTAGAACGTCTTCCACCTCTAGCGTAAGGAAGGGAAACAGTATGTCACTCAGCCACTTCAGCGTGCTTCTGCTCATCAGCATGGGCAGAGTGTCCACGAGAAAGTCTGGGTTTATATACTGCAGGCGGAAGACCATACAACCCAGTAACCAAAGGAAGACCATGATCATGGAGAAGAAGTACTGGATGTGCTTGCAAAGAGAAGCTCATCATGAACATACGGGAACAGAACAACTTACCGTCAAGCAATGGGAAATGAGCTTATAGATGGATGGTGAGTTGCTTCCTTTTGGAAAAACTATCAGGGGTACTTGGGGGATAGGGGGTAGAGATGGTGAATGCAGATAACAGAAAACCTGCAATTTAGTGATCAAGTATTGAACATTTCCAAAGGAATAGATGACCCTCTGGTACTCTACATGGGGCAGGCCTTTTGGAGGTTAACTGTAAAAGTTCAGGATTGTGAGCCTCATGGCCATGGTGCTCTTTATGTCTCCTATAGCCAGTAATTCTAGAAAAACGAAGGTAAGTCTCCTTATTTAAAAAAATTTGAGAAAAGACAGAATGTAAATAGTTTTTCCCCTATAATTTCTCAGCCCACAGTAAAATAGCAACAAAAGCTAATGCACCCTGTCCTCCTTTTTCAAGAAGGTAGCAAAGGTTTGGGATGCCAGCATCTGAAAAGCCAAAGGAAGCACACTGGGGGGACATAGAGGAATCGAAATGAAATGTAACATACAGCTTTCATCCTGAGTTTCTCAGAAGGAGCCACTAATTCCTCCAGATATTTAGAGACATGTAAGTTCTCTGCTCAGAGACCTCTAAGACTGCATGACTATCTGTTGGATGCCAATACTCATTCTTCTGGCCTGTATCAAGTCAACTGCACAGCAAATGTGACTTGGACCAACTAGGTCAGGGACACAATTCTGCCACTTACCTAACCAAAAACTTCCTCTTCTGTTTCTTAATGATGTTCTTCTCCTGTGGAAAGTAATGAACATGATAACTATGTGTGGCCGGAATCTTAAAGAGAAGTAGCACAATGAGTGGGGGTGGGAGAGGGATGCTACAAGGGGAGACTTTACAGTTAGGTGGACCATCTTTTTATTCTGGCTCCACCTTTTCCCAGATGCCGTGGTGTAGTGCAAGGCAACAGAAACTCACTTGCTATCTCTAGGAATTTTTAAGAGGAGGAGGGGTGTGAGAGAGACGTCCCAGGAAGAAGAAGGGCTAGAGAAAAGCCCAAGCATGGACAGGCAGGACTCACCATGTTGCTCTGAATGGTCTCTACCAGAGTTGCCCCAGGTTTCACTTTTTGGGAAGAGTCATTATGGGCTTTGGACCTGCATTTAAAACAACAAAAAAGATCAAAGCCAGTTATCATTTGAGACAACCCAAGGAACTGCTGCAAGACCTTTCCTAAGTCATGAAATACCTGTGACATGACCGGAAAAGCATACAAAGACATTGGGAAACATGACTGATTCTTTTCCAATTATTTTCAAATTTAGCATACAATTGGATGGCTTTTTCCTCACACATGATTTATTATACTTTCTTCCAATTTATTCCCCTTTCCACCTGACTTCGTGATGCCTCTTACTTCCTCTCTGATTGATTCCCTTTCTCCCCACAAGGGTCTCCAACTTCTGCCTCCATGTCACACATACCCACTTTTTTTTTTTTTTGGTGGGGCCATAGTGAGTAGTGAACAGAGTACCTTACGTGTTCTAGGCAAATACCATACCACTATGCTATATCCCAGCCCCATTCTGTCCTGGTCAGGGTTTCTGTTTCTGTAATGACCAAAAGCAACTTGAGGAATAATATATGTCCACATCACTGATTGTTACTGAAGGAAGTCGAGACAGGAGCTCAAACAGGGCAGGAGCTGATGCAGAGGCCATAGGGGAGCACTGCTTACTGGCTTGCTCCTCCAGGCTTGTTCAGTCTGCTTTCTAATAGAACCCAGGACCACAACCAAAGGATGGCACCACCCGAAATGGGCTGAGCCCTCTACCATCAATCACTCATTAAGAAAATACCCTGAGATTTGCCTACAGCCTGATGTTATGGAGGCATCTTCTCATTTGGGTTCCCTCCTCTCCAATTACTCCGGCTTGTGTCAAGTTGACATAAAACTAACCAGCACACATTCCATTCTTAAGAGAAAGATAACCTGTACCTAAACTTGGCCTAAATCTCTGACTTAGACTTTCAAACTGAACTTCTCAGAGCAGTCGGCGAGCATCCCTACTGAGGTTGTAAGACCTGACACTGGAAGTTGGGTGTTGATGGCGCATGCCTTTAATCGCAGAACTCGGGAAGCAGAGGCAGGCCCATCTCTGTGAGTTCCAGGTCAGCCTGGTCTACAGAGCTAGTTCCAGGACAGGTTCCAAAGCTACAAAGAAACCCTGTCAGAAACAGACTGTGTTGTTCTAACCTACCATCAAAATGACACCCAGAAACTCCTGAAGTCTGGATCTCTTTCTTCCTAGTGACCTAAATTCTATTTTTTCCCTCCAAGTTTAAACTGCTCCATCCATACAATACACACAATGTTTGGCTTGACATCAGGCCACAAGGCATCACATTGACGGAAACAACTTCCTGCCATTTTCTTCTTCAACTGCCAGATCTTCTCTAACACTGCCTGCTTTTCTTTTCTCTTCAAACCCTTCCGGTCATTGTTAGTTTATTTGTTTTATTTAGAGTTGTTTCCTGTTACAGAATTAATATAGTAAGCATATCCAGCACTTTCATGGGTATTTCCTCTTAGTAATCAATCAGGGTGTAAAAGGAGAATTGGCACAGGCTCCTGGCTCTTCCATGATGAAGTGGTTTGTGTCAGACCAGCCCACTTCCAAAAGTAACTATAAAACTGGGAAAAATGCACCACTGACTCCATTGGAGATGGCAGTCAGGGGTCAAAGGGAAGCAAGCCCTCAAGTCAAGAGCAGCACAGAGGAGTTCCTCTTCACTGAGGCTCTCCTTGTGGTTCAGGCAGACAGTGGCGACATCGACTGGCTGAGGAGGCAGAGTGCAAAGGTCAAGGCTGTCAAAGCAAATATTTGAATGGGCTTTCCTGGTAATGTGGGAGCTGGTTCCTAGTGATCCATGTGTAATCAAGACTCAAAAATAATCAGCAGGACTAATGGCTACAATTCAGCATATGAAAGCCTATGCATCTCTGCATTGTAGTAGTTATCAACCATAAAACCAAATGAGCATAATACAATAGCAAAAAACTATCAGCATGACTAAAGATGTATAAGATTACTACACAGAATGACGATACACTAAAGGAGAGGTAAAGAAGATCTAAATAAATGGATGGATTAAAGTTGGAACAACTGTTAGCTAGACATTAATTAACCTCTAAGTTTTATTCACAGATCCCAATAATTGCTATCTAAAGCTCAGTAAGTTGTTTTTTTGATTTTTGTGCTTTTTTTGGTAGAAATTGAAACTGACAAAATATTTGTACTGAAACTCATAGGTCCAAAGATAAGAGTGAAACATTTGCAGGCTGCATCTACCCTATGTCAAGGCCAACTAGAAAGCTATAATAATAAGACAGTTGAGTCTAGGTAAAAGGACAGAGACACAGATTAATTGTATAGAATAAAGCATGTAAAAACAGGCTCACAGGCAGAAGGTCTACCAATCGAGAAAACCACAAGGTGCCAAGGGAAACAGATCCTTTCTTTAAACTTATAAGTTTTAAATACGTGGAAGTTTAAAGAATGTGCAGGGGTAGTTGGACACAGGAAGGACAGATTTTAGACAAGTACAAGTAGAAACAATAAATATCTGGGGGAAATCCTAGACGAGTCATTCTCCTGAGAACTGAGCTCAAGGCCTGAGGAAAACAATAAACTGACAGGAACGGCACCTTTACCCCCTGAGCCGTCTTCCTGCACAGCATTCTTGTACCGTTGTCATGGGTGAGGATATTGATACAAACACTAGAGAAAATTATTTCACCTAGTACAACAAAGATATGTGTACCCAATGACCCCTCAAAAATGGAAGGATACATCTACCCAAAGGCATACATGAAGATGTTTTCTAGCAGAGTTTAATATCCCAAAAGTTGAAATAGTCAAAATGTCTATCAGTGATAGATATTGAGTCATATTCATATAATGGAATATTATAAAGAGCAAGTCACATGATGCAGCAGAGCTAAGCCTCAGTGAAAGCCAGAAGCAGAGAATATAGACTGAATTTTTAGAAAAAAGGGGTATTGATAGGGTAGAGGGTCTGAGGAACTTCCGGGGCTTATGATAGTCTATATGGATATCTGAGTGGTACTAGTTGCCGATACATAGAAGAAACTAACAGCTATATCTTTAAGATGTGTGCAGCCTATGCATATTGTATAATATGTGATACAATTAAGAAGTATAAACAAGAAGAGAGGGTGTCAAGTTCTGTGAACTACATCTACAGATTTCTGGTCACTCCATGGCGTCAATATCCTAGGAAAGGTTGTGACACACACAGATGCCAGTAATCTCTGTACCTTGCATGTAGCACCTCTTGGCTATGATTTTTCATCTCTGAATCTAGCTTGAGTGGTGTTGGGGACACTGTGTTCAACTAAGGACATAGGAAGAGAGCAGGTATCAAAACATTTCAGGTCCCAGTTGTCTGAATGCTGATGAGTGTTCAGTCTGAGCAGAGGCTGCTAGGGATGACCTGCTGTAAGCTCTCTACTCAATGACATCAATTGTTCTAAAGCTCTGCCCTGCAGGCAACTGCCTGGGCAGGCACTGCAATCCACCAGGGGGCGTCGTTTCCCACACTTACATTTCCTCTTCAAGCAGCATCACTTGTTGTTCCTTCTCCATCTCCCTCAGAATTTCTTGGTATTTCTTCCCGGGAGGGGAGGGGCATCATAAAGAGAATCTGTGTTTTTATTTCAAAGTCGCTGACAGGAATCTCGCACTAAAATGAATTCCTAACATTCCAAATACCTCTCACATCAAGGTGCATAAAGTAAGAGCATACAAAAAAAAAAATCAGAGGCACTAGTGACAAGATGGGCTTAGAGAGCAAAAGTTCCTCTTCTAGGCCTTGCTTGTACTCAAATCCCAGATCTGACCTGGACTAACGAAGTTCCCAGAGCATGGAACCCAGCTCCCTGAAGCCTCGGTGTCCTCCCCAGAACTCCTCAGACTTACTAGACAAATGGGTTGAGGAAAATACTAAAACACGAAACCAAGGGGTCAAAGACCTTTGTATAACAGGGTTCGGCACATTGTCAAAGAGCACTCATATTTGGTGGCCATTCTGTTGACTAAAAGGCATTTTCCCATGGCAGATGGAGCATGATAATAATAATAATAATAAAGGCTTTCTCCTGACTCTGGGAGATCTGCCTCCATTGTGACCTCCCCAGTAATATTGTACCTTTATGTAGTGGGCTTGGTCTTCACAGAGCTGATGTACAGACTGGTAGTCACTTTGCATCTAGAAAAAGAAGAAAGCAAACGAACCTCATGAGTTCAGTCAGTACCAAGTTTTGGCTGTTTCCCTGGGAACCTGCCTGGTACATTGGACATGTGGTCCGTTACTTAGCAACTCTTTACTTGAAGGGAAACAACCACCTCGCAAAAGATGACCTCATCATTCAGGCATAAGGCCCAATTTTGAGTGGGGAAGGGGGAAAACTTCACCCATGTAAGCTCTGTGCCTCTCCGGGAAACAGGAGGGAATGCAATATGACTTTTAGATTTGAGATTCTACAAGGTATCTGGGGCAGATGAGTGTTTTACAAACGTTAAGGCCAGTATTTAATAAAAATGTTTTTTTTTCCGCCTGTCTTGTGAGTCAGAAATTCACTTGCCAGGTTTTCCTGCTCCACCTTTCCCATGCCCGGAAAGCTTTCTAAGACCCCCAGGGCTTTCCTTCGTGTTTATGCCCTAGGTAGACACTTAGTGGAAAGGCGCTGATCTAATCAAACCTTGGCTATTTCCTTCTCTTGTTGTGCATAGGACTTGGTTGACTTTCGTAGTTTCACCTAGGGAAGATGGTAGCAGCAGAAAGTGAGCAGCATTCCTTTGTGCAGGGACAACGCAAGGTAGCAGAAAGCAAACTCAGAGTGGCTATGGTGTATTGAGGACAAATGACAATTAAGCGAGGATATGGCCATTACCCGTTTTGTAGATGAGAAAACAAAGGCAAAGATAATCTATATATGCACAACCAAGTCTCAGAATGGCAGATCTGATATTTAAGCCTTGCTGGGCAGACTCTCCAGTGAGTCTGGCCATTCTCCTTCCTCCTACTGACCAAACCCATCAGCCCTTTTGCCCCACGCACTCAGGATGGTGCATGTATGTTATCTAAATCACAGGAGGGTCATAGGAGATATCCCAGTTTTTCAGAGGAAAGCAGACAATTGGGGCTTTTGACAGTGGGCTCAGTCAAATAGCACACCCGCCCCCTAAAACTGCAGAGTAAGTAAGTTTTGCCCCCCGATTTGAGTTTATCCTATTTGTTCACTTAACAAATACCATTAGACATCTGGTATGTGCTATAATGTTCTAGATATTGGGGTGCAAATGATATAGTTTTACACATTAATATTCTCAGTTGCTATAGTTTCCAGTAGAGGAAAAAGACAAAATTAAATTTGAAAATAAGATGGACTCAATGAGCCACAGCTTGGCGAACCTTATAAGATCATTGATACATCCTTATATAACTGTGAAAACTAGCATTTTTTTCCCCTACTTGAATGTCTGTATTTGTGTTGTCCTCATTTAGATATAAACTTGTTCAGGGAAGACCCCGGCAAATTTTTGGAAGGTGTTAACTGATTAACTGATGAGACTTTTGAGCCATTCCCTCCACCTGAAGATAATGTAGGCCCCTCTGCTTCTAGCATGCACAGGAATGTAAAGATGCCCCATGGTAACAAAGGAAGCCAGCTCTTCTCTAAGGCACAAATGGACATGCCTAGGTCACACCTGGGAGAGACTATGAAAACAGTCTCCCAGAACCCAAGGACTGATATAAAAAAGTTCCCCAGTTTGCTATTCTACTCACCTTCAATTCTGCTATTTTCTTTTTCAGGGTTCCTGGATCAGGGCTAGGATTCTTAAGTTCTGTTGAAATCTGAAATATCATTCCAATAACTGAACTCATCAAGGCAAATAGATGAGCTAGGATAAGGTTAGACTGGGGTCTTCGTTAGCAGACCAGTGTGGTTACCAATTTAGGCACTAAAGCATCTTAGATGGAAACATGTCTCTTTAACCCTGTGGACAGACTTTTATTCTTTTAAATTCATATTTATTTGTAGTTGTGCATGTGTTTGTGTGTGCATGTGTGTATGTGCATGGGAGTGCAACTGTCTTTGGCATCCGGAAGGGGATGTCAAATCTCTTGGAGCTTGACATAGAAGTGGTTGTGAACCACTTGACCTGGGCACTGGGAACAGAACTCAAGCTCTCTGCCAGAGTATGTGCTTTTAACCACTAAGCCCTGAGTGGACATCCTTTTCTGTCCCCAAGACCATCATAGCTCCTCAGCGAGGAGTGGGGCATGGACACAGTAGTAGGAGTGGGGGAGGAGTGGTAAACCATCACTCGCTTTGCAGTTTATTCTTCTCCCCATGACCTGCCTCGAGCAGAGGACAAAGGCTGGTGTATTGGTGTCTGTTTGAAGTCTCTGAAGGTGATCGGGGAGTGAGCACAGAAATTTTACTGCCTTCTCCTTGTTTTTCTGACTAGAGAGTTTAGGACAATAACAACTCTATTAGGATTCTTTAGAAATCAGTCACATTTCAAGGATGGACTCTGAGTGTCTGAAAAAATCCTTCATTTGTGTGCAGTATATCACTTATATTTTATATGGTTATATATAATTAATAAAGATATATATGTGTAGATATATATAATGTATATATCTAACTATCCTCCCAGAACTCACCTCTTATATCTCCTGCTCATTCCACCAGCCTTTTTTTTTGTAATGACAATGTTGTAGGAAATGGGGTACCTTACGCCCTGGGGTATCTCCTTACCCTATCCTGAAGTTGCATGATTTTCTCTCTTAGGATCTTATTCTTTTCCTCCTGTAGGAAGAAGGAAATTAAGGAGACAAACGGATTCTACTCTTAACCTTTTCTCTTACCAGGGCAACATAAATAATATGTAGGGATCAATGGGTCAAGTTAAATGAAAAAGTACACTCTGGTCCAACATGGGGCGTCTGGGAGAGAGCCAGGGTCTTGTCCCCATGCCTAGCGCCTCATTGCCACAGCACTCGCCCAAGAAGCTGTGACTTCTGTAGCCACAGAGGCAGAACCTGTGCGGAGCCTTTTGGGAAAAGAAAAGAAGGATGATCGCAGAAGCCATTGAAGGGTCTCTTAGAAATCTTCTCACCAGCTCTTCTGTCTCCAGTTCCAGCCCCTTCAGGGCGTTCTCCTTCTGTATTGTGATCTCGTTGAACTCGTCCGTCTCTGGGACTCTCTCAGTGGACAAGGCAATTTCTCTTTCAAGACTGAAAAACAGTTAACTCGGGTGTGACTCAGTCCTTAGGAAGCTGATGTCAAAACCACACCACCAACATCTTGGGTTGACAGTTGCGATAAAAAAGTCAACTAAATGAAAAAATCGAGTGCAAAAATCTGTGCCAAATCTGTGAGGGCATCACAGCTCGTGTTTCAGGATTTAAATATCACGCCGAGTTTTCCATGAGGGAAGTGAACTTCCCACAGCACCCCCCTCTACTTCCCTCCAACCTATGGACATGACTTGAGGGGCTTCACCTTCACCAAGGGCAAAGCCTAACCTTTGAATAGATTTCTCTTTCTTTTGAATCTTTCTGAGAAGAATCTGATTAGCCTCGTCCAGTTGCTGCAGATCCTTTTCAAGGTTCAAGTTCAGGTAGTTGAGATGCTGTTTTGTGGCTTCTAAAGTCGATATTTCTGTTATCTCATGCCTATAGGAAAAGCGCCTTCAGAACTGAACTCGGATCAACACCTCTGAATTCTCACTCTTCATTCTCCTGCTGTTTATGTGCCTAGTTAATCCATGATAAACCAGTTTCTAAGTGTGTATGTGTGTCATGTCACATTTTCATTTTAAACATTACAATACTAGAATGCAAATTTTTGTGAGCAAAAGGAAAAACCACCATACATATATATATGGTTGTACTCTAACTTGTTCCCTCCAAAAATTTTTGCACGAAGAATATGGAATCGTAGCAACACCTATAAGGCATTTATAGATTAGAAAATGAAAGAAATTTCTTAAGCCTTTTGTCACAAACTTGAATACTTTCTGTTTAGTCTGTCAGAAGCCTCGGGTGGGAGGAAATAAGGGAAGGGGCTAGCTAGATCTTTCCCCTACACCAGGCTAGTGTGCTGGGAGACTGGGTAGCTTTTGCAGAAAGTCCCACCATATCAGATTGATGAAGGGAAAATGGAACTGAAATTTCTACTCAGACTCTCTCAGGCTTAAGGAGGAACATCCTTCACAACTGTGGTCTGGATCACAGGAAACTTCTAGAGCAGTCATCCTTCTGGCTCACTATTGTATTACTTACCCATCATCCAATGGGTTCTGTCCAATGTCTTCCATCATTGGCTTCCTAGATGTGAATACAGACTATCCAGCATGTCATTACCCAGAAAGGAGCTGGCAAAAAATCGGATACTCTTCGGGCAAGACAGAGTCAAGTTGTAGCCTTCTGTATACTCTCACTTTTTCCAGGCTCAGGTTGAACATTTTATACAAACTAAATTTCAGCAAACTAGATCATAGCTTGATTTTGGGATCTCAGAACCAATCACGTTGGATGTAGAAATCTTTTAAATTTCTTCTATTCTGATCCTTTCCCCTTCTTGCCTGCACTTACTCTGGCAGGTAAAAAATTCAGGGACATGTGATAGACTCGTGTATGCTTATTGACAAATACAAAAATAATTTATTTCTAACTCAAACCCCCAGGAAACAAAACAGAATAAACAAAAAACCCAAACAAGACAAAACAAAGAATGGAGAAAACTAAATGCCCTTTTCCCTTCACATTCCACCTTTGCTTTTGAAGCTCTTCATTTTAAATACATTTTGAAGTTCCCACCTCCTTTCCTTTAATAATTTCTGCTCCATTTTCCTTTTCCTCCAGAAATCTCTTCACCTACAAGAAATCCCAAACTGTGCTACTACCTTTTTAAACACAACTTTCTGTTTTCAACAGAGAGTTCTGTTCCAAACAGATTCTCTTTCCAGCTAGATGCCAGGACTGTCACTCAAGGGGTTGCCTTGCTGACTGAGTCTCCACCTGTAACTGAGCTGGTTACTCTGGCTGGGTGGGGCAGCATGTCATAGTGGGATAGTGACATCGTCTTGCCATGCCAGTAGCAAAGTGGGAGAGTCCAGCACTTCAGGGCAGTTCAGGCGTCTTATGAAACCAGAATAGGTCCTAGAGCACAAGTCTGGGCACAGTTAAACATCGTCTGCTCTATGGAACACATTCACATCCCAAATCTCTAGACCCAGCAGTGGTTATGATCACTCTCATTTCTCTTCCAAGATCTGCATGCGGCACATTCACAAGTTATTGCAGTTAAACTCAATATGTGCATCTCCACTGAGTTAGTCAAAGGGTATGAAGTAGGAAAGTCAGATAGTAGGCCAGAAGGATCTGAATGGTGTCTGATCCTTTGTTGTTACCACATGGGGCTTTTGGAGCTATAAAACTTATCCTCCTGCCCCTGAACTGGTCCTCTCGCTCATGGGGAAAGAAGAGTGAGATGTTTGTACGGTGGCAGGAATACAAGAAAGTGAGAAGGCAAAACAGGAAGGGAAAAAGAGGAGAGTTCGGTCCAGAGCCCCAACTCCTCTGCCTACTCCTGTAGAATTCCCTCTTTATTTTTTTTTGAGGTCTTAAATTATTGCAAGAGTAGATGAAGTTTAACAAACATATCAATGCCACCTTGGCAAGCATCCTAGGAGTCTTCTCTAGACTAAGACAGGCGGGATACAGAAATGTAGAAATATCAATAGAGTATAAGTAGGCATGCTAAATGAAGTCCCACCTATGCTGTTCTCCATGATCAAATCAAACCTATTAGAGACAAACTGCAGCAACTTCCAAGCTTTGGAAAGGCCTGTGACATCACTCTGTCCAGGAAGGTGCCCCTCAAGCAGTGGCCTCTGTAACCTCATCTCCCCTTCTCCAATCAGGTCACACACTGCTACATGGGCATGCTCCCAGATACCAAACAACCAGTCCCAGCAGAATTAAGCCCTTCACTTCGTTTTCCTGTTTTGTCATTTTGCATTATTTTCAGCTTGGTTTTCATCCTACAGTTAGGCCAAAGGCTGGCCCCCTGAGTGTGTTTTAATCATTCATTTTTCTATCCCTGCCTAGGTGTGCTTCAGGGTTCTGTTCAGACAAAATTCAACATGGCAGGAACATTTTAAGAATAAATGGATGAATAAATGATTTATATCATTCCTGTTATCTAACACAGAAGAACAGGATTATTTGGCTCCTTCTCCTTCTAACACACCTGGGACAGACTCACCCATACAGCTACATGAGTACATGCTCCTTGTGGATAGTGTGTCATGGCAGGATCCTCACTGGACAGCCACATCTTCTAGACACCACTGGTTGACACGCTGTAATGGAAATATTTTTTCCCACTAAACTGCATCTTCTTTTTAAGGACACTACAAATTCACGTTCTCTATGGAACCTTCCGTAATGCATCATTCTTAGCTCATTATCTCAAAGAAATCATGTATATTTTGTGTGAGAACCTAGTTTCCTTTGAAACCAAGAATCTCAAAGCCACAAATGAAACTCCAAATGTTTACTATTGTACTTTATTCTCTTCTTTTCTGTGAGATATGGGGATCAAATTTAAGTTTCATGCTTATTATACAAATGTCATTAAATGTTGAGTCATCTTGAAGGTCTCTTTATTTAGATGGATGGTACACAAGGACTAGAAGAGGCTTCATGTCTTTTGTGACAATTAAGAGATGTGACAGCTACCACAGTAGATATCGTAATGAGACGAAACTAACTATGTTCCAGAGGATGGGGTATAGACCCATTTACTCATGTCCCAGTTGGACTTTGTCCACTTGATACAAACCTAGACATACCTAGACAAAAAAAGAATCTTAACTGAGAAAATGTTTCTGTCCGAGGCTGCACATAGGCAACTCTGTAGGGCATTTTCTTGATTAACGATTGATATGGGAAGGCTCACTCTATTGTGGATGATGTCAACCCTGGGCAGGTGTCCCTCGGTTGCATAAGAAAACAGATAGAGCAAGCCATGAGGAACAAGCCAGTACACCACATTCTTCCGCAGTTTCTGTTTCCGTTTTTACCTCCAGGTTCCTGCGCTGAGTTTCCTCCCTGATTTTCCTTCAAAGACTACAACTATAAGATAAAATAAACACTTTCCTCTCCAAGATGCAGCTAGTCATGATGTTTATTACAGTACTAGAACCCTAAGACTATTTAGTAGCTAACTTGGGCAGAAAAAAAATGGGACTTTTATTGATAGAAACAGGAACTTGCAAGTTGGAGAGATAACTAAGTTATTAATAAAGTGGTTGCAGCACCAACACGATGACCCATGCTCCTAACTCTCTCATACATATAAAAAGCAGGGTGTGGCTGCTTGCACCTATAACCCCAGCACCAGTAATATTTATCTTTCGAGCTGGCTAGCTGGTCTCACTAAACTGGTAAGTTCAATGCTCAGTTACAGACCATTTCTCAAAATGTAAGGTAAACAGCAATAATGGAAGACACCTAACAGGGGACTCTGACCTCCACATACACACACATTAAATGTCCATGAGAACAACTGCTGGGCTGTATGATAAATATGTAATTGGGTTCTGAAACTACCTGAGTACTTTCAAATGGCAGCATCGTTTTACACTTCCATCACTAAATGCATCACAGCTCCATTTCTTCAACATCATTACCAGCATTTCATGTTGTTACTAATTGACTTCATTTTCTCTGACAGTTTTACAGTCACAGAATAGTAGCATCTTAATTTGAACTTCCCTACAGGTAGCGATGTTACCCATATATCTACACACAAACTGATTGTCAAGCATGACTTGGAGATATTCTTTCCCATTCTATAGCTTAGTTTGTTCTTTCCTCTTCTCTTGTTTGGTGTGTGTGTGTGTGTGTGTGTGTGTGTGTGTGTGTGTGTGTGTGTGTGTGTGTGTGTTAGAGAGAGAGAGAGTCAGAGACAGAGACAGAGAGCACCAGCATATTATTTCATGTGTGTGTAGGCAACAGGACAATACTGGGTATCTTTTTCACTCACTCTCAACATTAGCTTTTGAGACACGGACTCTTGTTTAACTGGAGCTCACAGATTTGGCTAGACTGCCTGGCCAGCAAGCTGCAAGGATCCATCTTTCTCTACCTCAGCAGCACTGGGATTTCATGTTTCCATGCTTATGTGGCAAGCGATTTCCCAGCTGAGCCACCTCTCACCTCTGTCCTTTCATCCTCTAAACAGAGTACAAATAAAGCGAATTTCTAGTGTTTTTATATTTAATTTACATGATTTTCTTTTGTGGATGATGCTTTTGGCATCATCCCTAAAAATCTTCTGTAAGCCCCTACTCCTAAAGATTTTTCTCTTAGGAGTTTTATAGTTCTACATGCCAATAGCTTTAGTAGCCCTTAGCTAGTGTATATGCACGACAAATTAGTAAGATATATCTGGATCTTTCTAAGGCACATTTACATATATTTTCACTCACATGTCATCAGTAAAAATCAAACCTTTTCAGGATAGCTTTGAGTTCTTTTTCTCTGGTTTATCTCTACAGTGGGCAATCCATGGCCGACTCACATACATGTGCATCAAGTTCCCACTTGACTGTTTTCTACAGTTTTCTTTATACCCTGTAAGCAAACAGAGACCATGGTATCATATGTATCCTCGTGACACAGACCTTAAAACGTTTTCATTATTATATGAGCCTAATCTAAATCCCTTGGGCATCCGTGAGCCCATCTTTACCAAGTTGTGCATTTATGAAGTTGCATCAGGGAACTCTGGGCTTCTGTGACTTAGAAAAACAAATTGGAGTTTCCTGTTTTCTCTTTCCATTATGGCTTTGTGTTCACAACTGTTTATCTTACTGAGACCTGCTTCTGTTTTTCCCCAGGAGGGAGGCAGTGGTGGAGCACTATGCTAATTTGTGTGGGTCCAGAATAAAGTTTCAACCTTTACATTTGAAATCCCATTAAGCCAGAAGGGTTTGTATTGTTATGCTATTTTAGTTCTCCACAAATATCACACCGTGATGAGACAAATCATTATGGTGTTAAGAATTAACTCTGTCTTCCAAGTGTGAAAAGGCAATTTTCAATTTTTAGATTATGTTCTGAAAAATGATTAAAAAGATGGACATAATACATGTTCCAAAGATCTTGTGTTCCCTGTTTCATATGCAAATATTTGAAGAAAAGAATTTTTCATGGTTTAGAAGAGACTGAATTCTTTTGTATTTTATATAGCTTTTCAAAGCATTAAGAATGAGTTGTCAATCAAAGCTAACAGAATTAAATGACAATTTCTGTATTATTAAGAGAGTTTCCCTGGGGCAATAGTCAAACTACACAATATTTAATTAGCATCTATGTTGTCTGAATGGAAATAAAACAGATGTTGTCATATAAAAATCATATCCTCCAAACCGTCATGATAAAATGCTTTTACTTTGGTATTGCTAGTCTCTCAGAGAACACAAAACTCAATGGATCTTAAGATGCTGGGCTCATTCAGAAAAATGCTACCATCAGAATCTTGAAGACCTCAAAATCTGATTTCTCGTCTGTATTCCACCTATGATAGTGTTTATTAAGGACATCATAGCTGCCACCTTGCTTTCTCCATTGGATGAGAACATTTGAACTTGAACTGTCACTGGACAATGCTCGGCATAACCTAATAATTCATGTGAGGTAGCACAAAGTCACATAGCCTACTTACAGGATGGGGACTGGAATAAGAATGGTACCCACATATTTGGAGACAACAGCTACTCTGGTGGGTATACTTCTTAGAAAGTTGTAAGCAGCAAAATAGAACAGATACTTGACCCCCATAGCTAGAAATCTTATTGCATATCTTACCTGAAAAATGCATGTGGACTTTTACACTGAAGAAAATGCACAATCCTTTT
Source organism: Ondatra zibethicus (assembly GCA_004026605.1). Lineage (NCBI taxonomy): Eukaryota > Metazoa > Chordata > Mammalia > Rodentia > Cricetidae > Ondatra > Ondatra zibethicus. The sequence goes on along the minus strand of PVIU01023741.1, from coordinate 7,065 downwards.
CACACAGTACTGTTCATATCAGCTACACACTGACAGAAACCGAAGTATAGGAAGCTACAGAACAGAGAAATAATTTGTGACATCAAAGAAGTAGAAACAATTTGGATAATGTATGTGGACTTCCCCATCATAATCCTGATCCAAATAGGCAGAGCATAGAAGAAGAATGTATGGGCTTTCATTCAATATACATAAAGTAAAACCCCCACAAAACTAAACATTGTGGTCTAGGATAATGTGTGTGTGTGTGTGTGTGTGTGTGTGTGTTAAGTCTGAAAATAGAAATGAGGGTATAATTATAATATTCTAGAAAAGAGAAGGGATGAAATCAGGGTAGGAAAGAGGACTTCTGGAATATATTGCATAAGCAGGCCTTGGTATGTGAGTGTTGCTTAATCACTCTTTCCTCAATGCTATGCATATGCTTTATACTGTCTTATGAAATTTCATGCTAAAATATTCAATTTAAGCTTAGCATAGTATAGTGGCCCATGCTTCTAATCCCAGCACTCAAAGGCTAGAGGAGGAGAATCATAGTGAAACCAGCTTGAACTATACAAGACTTCTCTAAACAAAAAAACAGAAAAGGAAAAATATAATGCATATAACTTAGAACAATTAAATCCTTTAAGAACAACTTGTGCTGGTCAAATATTCTTGGCGGTGTGGTCTTCCACTGGAAATTAACTGACTCAGCAGGGGCTGCATTCTCAGAGAAAATGGTCTCTCCCCTCCCAATAGCTTCATAACTAAGGGTGGGATGTGTATCCAGCTTCCCTCTCTGTGCAGAGATTCTGTCTGGCTTGGAGCTGCACAGGTTGCTATACCTGTCATAGCAACTGCTGTTTTCATAGGCGCAGCTGCCCTGCTGTGTTCAGAGATCATGCTTCATGTATTTCATCCACCTTTGTCTCTTACCTTACCTATGTCGTCTACCTTCTCTTCCATGATCCCTGAGGTTTGGGAGGGTGACGAGCATTCTGCAGCCTATTATTCCATGTGCCTTGCACAGTTGTGGGTCATTGCGTTCTTCTCTCTCTGCTGCAAACAGAATTTTCTCAGATGGCAGTTAAGAGATACATTGGTTTATGTGTATAATAGTACACTGTGAAGAGTTGGCAGTTTAATACTACATCTTATTCATTTAGTGTGTGTATATGCTTGTGTGTACTTGCCAAGTGAGCACATGGAAGTCAGAGGACAACTTATGGGAGTCAGTTTTCTCCTTAGACTGTGTGCATTCTGGGTACAAATTCAGGCCATCATGCTTGGCTGTAAGCACCTTTACTTACTGAGCCATCTCGCTGCCCCCAGTATTATCTTTTATTTTAAAAGACTTATTTGGTTTAATTTTCCATGCCTGGGTATTTTTCAGGCAAAAATGTCTGTGTTACATGAGTGCGCACTGAACCGAGAGGCCAGAAAAGAGCATCAGACTCTCCGGAACCGGAATTAAAGTCAGGTATGAGTCACCAAGCTGGTGCTATAAACCAAGCCTGAGTCCGCTGCAAGAGCAATAAGAACTCTAAACTGCTGAACTATCCCTCCAATCCTCCTCTCCAAGCCAGGCTTGATGTTTCTGCCTGCTGGAGTGCACCCAGAAAGTGTCCCAAAGCAATCAGTCCTTTCATGACACAATCAGAAACAGGCAGACTGGGCAAGCCTTACAAGGACACAACATCTCTTGTACGTTATGAACTGATTCCCTCTTTTGGCAGGTTACATTCTCCAAAAATGGCCCCAGTTGTGGCTACTGTATAACCTGTCACTCTTATCCAGATGAGGAGTCCAATCCCTCCCCCTTGACTTTGAACAAACTCGTGTCTGTGTGCATAAGCAAACGGCACCAGAAGTAATCCTGAGTGGCTGTGGACACTAGATGAGAAGCAGCTCTCAGCTTTAGCCTCATTCTCTTCAGACGCATGCTTCGAGAAAGTCCAAGAAGACCAAGGAAAGGAAGCATGCCATCAGCCCAGGCCTGGCTGAGTATCTCTGCGACAGCCAGGACTGACCCCGTAGTGAGCCCTCCAATCTCCAGCCAGATAGCTCTGTGGAGAAGAGATGGCGTTTCTCTGAGTTCTGCCCAAGCTGCTTGCTGGCAGCTGTGTTTGCCTTCAGTCTTTTACTCTTGGGCGTAATGGCGTGCTACATAGCTTCAGATCACCAGGATATGTCTAGTATATAAGTGTCACATGAGCAAGAGACAAAATACTAGGAGTGAGGCGCTCAAGACATTTCCAATAACAAGCAGCCTGTTCAAGGGTTCCATAAGGGAAGGAGACAGATGTGACACCCCTAGGCCATATCAACAAGAAACAGAAGTCACACCTGAAGGGCTCCTGCTTAAACGCTATCATTCCAGAATTAAATAAAGCTGGCTATGGAGACCTGCCTTTATACTTGATGCTAAATGTGACATCTCTTGTCACAGCCATTATCTTGTGTTGGTCCTGCTTCTTAGACTTCAGTGTCAGTCTCCCAGGCCACTCTCTGTCATTGAAATCTGGGCTCAAAAACACAAAACGCTTAGCAGCAGCTTCCATGTTGTCAACCTAAAATTGACAAAAGTAGTCACCACCATCATGTCCAATATCAACCCAGCTGCTCAAAGTCTAACTCCCGAGTCTGTCTCAGGAATGAGGTGTTATCATTTGTTAGATTTACCAAATGAAGATTGGACTTTTTCATCGTTGATTGACAGTGGCCCTTGATTACCACAGAAAGAGCTCTCAATCTCTTTTAAAATTTATTAGCAACTCTTTCTTTTTCTCAAGTACATCTAGGGAATAGTCTGAAGAGTTAATTGCAATTGATAAGCTGTAATTAGGAGCTTATGCTTTCCCTAGAGTTTGCAGCCAATCGCTACAGAATCTTATTAGGGAATTTAATTAATGGATTTCCACTTCCATTTTCACTTATTAGGAGAGAAACCAGAACAGTGATGAAAAGCTTTCCATAGAAATGAAAAAAAGTTAGGTAAATTATCATTTTTAAAGCCTCATTATAAAAAGAAAATACTTGTAATGAACTCTCATTCAGATAAATAAAGACAGATGTTCCTCAGCTCATGTTTAATTACTATTGCTATGTTTAAGAGGAAGCAATTCTCAAAATCAATATTATAGCTTCTCACGAAACATGGATCTGGAAAAAAAACCATAATCTTAATGATTTGGGAAATATGGGACAAACATTATTTTGGCTAAAAGAACTTGAAAAATAATGATATTAATACCTGCTTACTCAAATAGGCAATATTTGAAAGAATACTCTTTATATTAATGTTACTCAAATATATTTTCCTTCCAATTTTTAAAAAATGGTTAAAATGCCCCAAATATCTACTAGTCCGTTAAAAATTTGATAGGCGCTGAGAACAGAACTTGGGTCCTCGTGTTTATGTGGCAAGTATGTTACTGACTAAGACATCTCCCCAGTATTCATTTCTGCTTTTATGTCATATATACACATGAGTTTATGCATCTATATGAGACCTAGGAACCATAAGTGAGAGAAACCATGGCATTGGGCTTTCTGAGAGTGGTTTAGTACACTTCACAGGATTCTTTCCGGCTGTATCCATTCTTCTGTCAATGATACAACTTTGTTAATCTTTATGGATGAAAAAAAATCCCATGTGTGTATGCATCATATTTTCGTTGTCTATTCCTCTGTGATTAGAAACACAGGTTGGTTCTATTACTTAGCTATTGTGAAGTCTTTCTATACTATGTTTCCTTGGACTCTTCCAGGTAAATGCCTAGGAATGCTGTAGGTAGGTCATATGTCAGGTTTACTTTAGCTTATGGAGAAAACTCGATACTAGTTTCCACAGTGGCTTCACAGTCTGTTTGCCCCAGCTAGAAGAGTTCACTTCTGTACATGTCTTCATGAGCATTTGTTGTCATTTGCATTCTTAATGACTGCCATTCTGGCCGAGGTGAGACAGAATCCCGGTGGAGTCTTAACTTGCGTATTTCTCTGATAGGCTGTGAGGTTGAACACTTTTTTATGCTAATTGCCCAGTTATAAGTCATCATTTGAGAACAATATGTTATTTCATCAGTTCATTGATTGGTGGGATTGTTTGATTTCTCATTTTTGTAGTTCATTATATATTTTATTAGTCCTCTGTTACATGTGTAGTTAGAAATGTTTTTCTTCCATTCTGTAGACTGTCTCTTTACTCATTAACTGTTTCCTTTCTGTGCAGAAGTTCTTATTTTCATGAGGTCCATTTGTTAATTGTTGGCATGATTTCTCCAGTGAGTGAAGTCTGATTCACGAAGCCCTTGCCTATAACTGTATCTTATTTTCTTTTCCTATTTTTTTCTAAAAGTTTTAGAGTTTCATATTTTTTTTCTGGTTTTTCAAGACAGGGTTTCTCTGTGTAGGAGCCCTGACTGTCCTGAAACTTGCTTTGTAGATCAGTCTGGTCTCAAGAGTTCGAATCTTCTATTAAGGACTTTGATCCATTGGCAGTTGAGTTTTGTCCCAGTAGATAGGGGTCTAGGGGCCTAGATTAAGTTTCCTCTATGCAAATATCCAATTTTCTCAGTTTCAGTTGTTTCTATCTTTTCGCCAATGCATAGTTTTGGCATCTTTGTAGAAAATCAGGTGGCTTTAGCTGTGTGGATTTATATCTAGGTCTTTGATTTCATTTCATTGACCTACATGTATGTTTTTGTGCCTGCAACATGCTGTCTTTGTTACCATGGCTTTGTAATATGACTTGAGATCAGGTATGGGGAGACTACTTCCAGCTTTTCGTGTGTGTTTGTATGTGGAGGGGAGCACACTCTGGATTGCTTTGGATGAGATCTATTGTGCTTCCATATTAATTTTATGATTTTTTATAATTATGTGAAGATGACATTGAAGTTTTGATTGAATACATAGATTGCTTTTCTTTTAGTCTAGCAACTTTAACAATATTAATTTTTTCCAAGCCATAAACATTGGAGTTCTTTTTCATTGTTTTATTCAGTGTCTTCAAGTGTTCAGCACAGAATTCTTTTACTTCCTTGGTTATTTTCCAAGAATATCCTATTTTATTGATTAAATCCATCCTATCCTTAATGATTCCATTCACACTATAATATATATTCAGATGATTCTCATACAATGCCCTTTCTTATCTCCCTTTCACACCCGTCATCCCTTCCCCACTCTAAAGGTTGCTTTCCAAAACTCATGTCTCTTTCTTTTGTATTTTGACCACCGATTTTAACCAATGCTGTCTGCGTGTTATAGGTTTGGAACTACCTGGGGGAGCCTGATGGTCTTACCTTGGGTGATAACTGAAGATAATGATACCAGTAGCCAGTAGCTCATCAGGGAGGTTTAGGGCCTCCTGATACCCTTCTCCATCCATGGGTGACTGCTGACAAGCCCAGTCTTGTAGGGCTCAGTACAGGTAACCAGAGCAGCTGAGAGAGCATGTTTGCTGAAGGTAACATTTCACAGTCCTTCTATCTCCCAGCACCTACACTCTTCCTGCTCCCTCTTTATGGATTTTTCCTGTGTTTAAGAGGAGGATGTACAAATGTCCATTTTAGGTTGGAGCACTCAATAGTCACTCACTCTCAGCACTTAGAGCAGTCTTGAGTCTTTGCAGTTACTGTCATTGGCTGTCCTGGCTGGATGCTTCTTCTAAGGCAACTTCAAATGGGATTGTTTGCTTGATTTCTTTCTCAGTTATTGGTAAACTTAAAGGAACCTTATTTTTGTATGTAGGTTTTTGTATCCTGATGCTTTCCTGAAAGTAGTTTCCAGATCTAAAAGTTTTCTGACGGAGGCTGTAGGGTTTCTTGTGTATGGAATCATACCGCCTGCAAATAAGGATATTATGATTTCTTCCTTTCCTATTTATATCCATTTTATTTCCTTCTCTTATTTTATAGATATGACTTCAAACCTTGTATTGAATGAGTGGAGAAAATGGACACTCTCGTCTTATTTCTGATTATAGTAAATGCACTTTTAGTTTTATTACAATGTTGATTATAGGCTTGTCACATAACAATATTCTTATTGTTAAGGGAAAAAAGGAGAGAGAAGATGGGCAGAGCATGACAGGCCCAGCTTACTAAATTGGCATTGGGTGTTCAGAAAAGGAAGAATAAACACGAAGGGGAGAGAGATCATTGGGGTAAGGAGTGTGAATGCAGTCTCATCTGCTTTCTGATTCCAGTCTCAGCTCTCTACATGTCTCTTCCAAAGCTTCCAGATATCTGTCACACCCCTGGGTGATCCTTTGTAAGTTTAGCTACAGATCCTGGTCATACTACTGATGTAGTGGCTCAGTTGTGAATACTGTTCTCACCTCTGTGTGGTCCTTTGAGAGGTAGGCTTACAGATGCTGAGTCCATCAGTAGGTAAACCTCTGCAAGTTGATCCCAGATGCTGGTAACACCTCTGGTGGTCCTTCAGAATTCTGCTTGTAAATGCTGGTCCCTACCCTGGGTGGTCCTTCCTAATACTGAGGGTACTGCTAAGTACCCGTGTCTATGTTCTCCTGAGGACTCTGCTCCTGACCAGCTTTTCCCTTTGCTGAATACTGTTGTCATTAATACTATAATTAATAGTAATTATAATTACTATTAATAATTAATAATTATTTAATTAATAATAAATATTAATTAATAAATATTTGTTGGATGAAAAAGTTGAAAAGGATGGCCATAGTTTCTTCAGTTAAATTAAAAAAGTAAAGCACTTCAATGTTATAAGGCTGTCCTCAGTTTTATTTAATTGGTGTAATTGTTGGGTCAATCATTCTATGATATTGCATTGCAGAAACAATAAAATTGACTAAATAAAACTGAGCTTTGTGTGTGTTTATGTGTATCACATCACACACAATAATGGGAGAAATTTCATCCGATGGATGGAGATAGAGACAGAGACCCACATTCACATCAGAGCAATGGATTGAGCCCCCAAGGTGCAGGTGAAGAGCAGAAGGTGGGAGAAGATGAGTTAGGAAGTTAGGACCGTGAGGGGCTGGTCCACCTACTGAGACAGTGTGCCTGAACTAATGGGAGCACACCAATCCACCTGGAC
>PVIU01023740.1:0-26880 GCA_004026605.1 Ondatra zibethicus | reverse complement strand
GATATAATGACTAGAAGCAAGAATTTTTATTCTTCAAAGAAGAACAGTGACTGGGGCAAACTGTCACTAAATCTTAGCACTTCTGTCAACTAACTTCAGGAATTTGCACTGACTTAGGAAAATTCTCAACACTCAATACTTTTTTTTCCTCTTGTTATTAAAAAGTACACATCCTTGTCTCTATTTTTCAGTGAAAATAAATATGGAATAAGCATTCTGTTTAGACTTAGAAACTGTTGAGGTGCAAATTCAAGTGAGAACCATTTTGAAAAAATATATTGACCAATGGTGGAGAACATTCTACATATTTATGCAGGTAGTTTCAATATAATATTAAGAAATACAAATTAAAAAAATAGAATTCCGGAAAAATGGAACTCAATGGGTTTAGTTTCGTTGTTATTATTTTGCAAATTTTTTGTATGAATACAGGGCTTTCCTTAAAATTTCCTATTAGATCTTCTCCAATATAATAATCTTTAATACAGGTTGAAAGAAGATGTCGAGTATAATATGATGGTGCACTGTTTTATGTCATGGCAAATATTTATATGATAGTTAAGCAAACTAACATAAAGTTAGCTATGCATTTGCATACAATTTGTCTACTGAGGCTATTTATTTCAGATTTGAGAGACTTTACTTGCTATTCAACAAGAGAATTAATAAATGTAAATTATTCATTTAAAGATATGTATTCATAATTTAATTTTCAACAGTACAATTAAAAATATACAAATATAACTTTTTCGTCTATGAGAATGTATAATATGAAATTATAAATAATTTAATCCATAGTAAATATATTTGAATAAAAAATAATTCAGCAATTTACTTCTATATTTAATTGTAAGCTAGAAAATATATTTTTCCTTCGGGTACAGGTATTTTAAATAAAAAATACTATTTCTAAAGCAGTTTATAAAAGAGTTTAGAATATGTATTAATTATAACATTAAATTGAGTTGTATGTCATTCTTCTCCATGATGCTGATCTATGTACATTTCTGACCAGGAAGTCAGTGGACATCCGGAATATTGGCTAACATTTCATATAAAAACACACAAAAACCTAAGGAAAAGCATTTGGCTCTGACTGAGGAGAATGCATCTCATTAAATCTAAACTGCAAGATATAACATTATCTAGCAGTGTGAACATAAAAGAACTGCTGTTGCAAATCCACATTTACCCCACAGATATCACAGAAGTTAAGTGGTGTTACTAAAATTTGATGCTTAGGCCATTTGTATAGGAGGCAAGTATATTCAAATGTTCTGTGCAATTTGCCTCAAGATGTCTTTTTCAGTAATGATCATTTATAAGGCTTATGAAACAGAGAAGGAGGAGAGAGATAAAGATGGGGGGGGCAGGTATGTGGGTATACAGAAATAAATTTAAATCCTGGGAGACCAGGAACCAATTTTTTCAGTAAGGGCTTCCACTATTATAACCCCAATCATCTAGTTGCAAGTTAAATAAAGGCAAAAACTAGTGTTTTATATTACTGCCAAGGTGCTAATGATTTTTAGTGATATGAAGCTATTTCCAAGGACTCATTAAAAACGCTTGATTTACTGGTTGAAGTGAGTCTGGGCATTGGGGCTTCTGAGAGAACCATGAAGTTTCTCACATGCCTATGAGCCTCATGCCAGTGCGGCATGTTTTCCTTCACTGAACCTGTTAACAAGAATGGACAGGAGGAATAACAGAGAATCTAGCCTGTAATGAGCAAAATGAAGGGCTGTTCCATTCAGAATGAAGTCCGTAACTAGCAATTGCAATATATTCGGACCCTGGATTCTCACATAGCTTCATTTTTTAATCCTTTCATGAAATAATTTTCATGTTGAACTCTCTATGCTTGTGTCTTTTTTTTTCTTCATTGAAATACTTTACAAGAAAAGGCAACAAAACGCACTCACGTTATCATGCAGGAATCTCACAAATATGATATTGAGTGAAACAAACAAGATGCAAATATTACCAACTTTGTTATTAATGCCTTTCCAGGCTTGACCTCAATAAATGAACCTGTTCCTTTAGACTGCAGAATAGTGCTTAAACTCACTGAAGTAACTTGGAAGACAGGGATAAATAACAGAAACATGGGGAGTTCTCCATGTTTAAGGACATAATGTTGATTATGTTAGCAAATTCTACTTGCAAAAATTGTTAAAATATCATGCTATTTTGCATGCAATATATAGCAAATAAAATTACCTAAAATGGTTTTGGGCAATCATTGAAGAAGGATAAAAATATGCTTGTATGGACTGTGGTAGAGTTAGAAACTTGCATGTTGCTTCAAGTAGTACCAATCTATTTATAACTCTCAGGTTAATTCATATACAATTCATAAACTCCATGAACAGTGCTTTGGATTTTCAAGACAATATGCAATCATAGCCTACTTTCGGTACTGAAATAATTCGAAAATTCCAATAATAATACACCTCATTTCTTTAAACAATACATACAGAAAAGTTTTGACATCTGTACCCTTTGTAGCCAATTGAGGCATGTAATAACACATTGGAATAAGTAGGTGATTGAAAAAAAATCTTGATACTAGCAATGACTCAGTTCCTCTTTAAATCTAATTATGCAGAAATGACTGAGATAGAATCCCAGAAGGTGAGTTAAACATCTTCATTTTACAGATGAGAAAACAGAGTTCCAGAGAATTTAACAGAAATGACTAAAGATCAGAAAGTCAGGAGAACAGCCGACTACCACTATTTTCCGTACTTAAAAGAATACAGCATATTAAACGCTCCAGAGAATCTATGGAAAAACCAGACAATGAACTATTTCTCTTCATGTTTTATCTTTTGTTTCAAACTGAAAAGTAGACAACATAGGAATTTGAATTTGTGCGCTTAGCTTGGGTATTCTGCTATGAAGTGGCATACACAGTGGATACTGCCCAAGACTTCAAAAACAAGGTCACTTCCATCAAAATTGTGCCTTCTAGTTAGGGAGGCACAATTCAGACATAAATCATACACAATGATACCAGAGAGCACCAATTGGAAGTACCCTGGCACTTATTATATATGAACTAACAGGCAGAATAAAAATGTAATTAGGAAGCATCTTTATTCACGAGGTAGAATCTGAACAGAAAGACATTTGTGATAGAAAAGCAAGGAGAGAGTAGTGAATAGCTCAATTTGGGTACATAGCACATCATATATCAAAGGTATCAAAAGGAACATTTCGAATGGGCAAGGTAGAACTCATTGTAAACAATTGGCGAGGTCATATGTTGGCACACTTTTGGAAAATATTTGAGGTTATGAAGCATTGCCATGCTTGCTTAGGATGTGGCCCAGAAAAAGCTGCTGAATTTTAGTGTTTCTTTGATCATACCTTAATTCATCCACTCTAGCATCCGCTTGGATGAACACATTTCATCAGAAAATGTCTGTCACCACAAGACTCATCCACAGTGTTCATCCCAACTTCTTGACCTGGTTTCAAATATGAACTATTAGCCTAACACAAATTTATTTGTTTGTATATTATGATTTTATATAGTATATTCATTGTATTTCTTGTTTCTCTTCTATCTTAGGAGATAAACATTTAGGTTCTTCTTTTTGCTGTGAACCCAGGCTATCCAAACAGGTTCTTAGTCTATTATCCAGTAATTACACTAATCCTTTCATTTGAAACTGATCCAGTATAAAATAACATGTGAACACTCACACACACACACACACACACACAAATACACACACGATGTCATCCCCCACAGAAACACACAGTAACACGTAGAAGTCATACTCATTTTCTCCTGCACAAAATTGCACACAAATAGAAACACACACACACATACACCACTCACTCAAATATACATGTACATTAACTTTTGATCTGTTATTAAATTGTAAGTAAATCTTCTACCCTGAAGTTACATCAGTGGAAACAAAAGCCTTGCCTGAGATTGTTTCAAGAGAAATTCCTCATATTGACTGTCCCTTTGTTCATATTCAGCCATTGGTCTCAGTGATTCAACTAGTCCATCTGCTCCTACTTTTAATGATTTTTCTATCACATTAATTAGTTCAGCAGCCCTTGTGATTTTAATAGGCCATTGTCAGTAAGTTGTTTATTCTCAACTTTCCAATTAAAAAGTCTGTTTTATTTAGAAAGATTTTGTCTTCACCTCAGAACATCAGTAACTTGGTATGCTTCTTACAGCCACCACTGTAAGTAAGAATCTGTGATAAATTGCTGAGGCATTTTATGTGATAGCATTAAGTCTAAGTACCACTTATTAACAGCCTGTTTATGATTACATGACTCTACAATATTGAGAATTATGTATCCACATTTCAGGAATATTTAGCTCTTGACAAAAGTTGACATTTTCAATGTCCAGATAAGAATGACTATTGTACTCTTGAAGTTTAAGAGTTGCAGAAGATCTCTTAAAGAGATTGTTTCTGAAAGCGTGAATTCATGTGTTACAATAAAATCTTCAGGTACAGAATTTAGTTATTCTAATAATAAAATATTTATTTTCATAAATTTCCACAAAATTCCATAAATATATTTTAGTGTGTAGAAGAGTCATACCATATGTACTCATCTGTCAATCTTTATGTAACTTCCTATTAAAGGCTTAAGCAGTTGAAAATTGTGTATTTATATTAGAAAACTCACATAAGTAGAGAATTTAGTAGAGAGACAGCAAACCACTTTAAAGTGGAAAAAATTCAGCTCCTAAATTTTAAAGCAGAAGTGAAATGTATTAACTGTTCACAGTGTTTATCATGTTAATTAAAAACTTGGAATCAATGCTAAGTCAGTTCATCAAGTTGTAACAGAAAACCAAGCATAATGTTGACCAAGCATTAAGTGACGCTTTGAAGGTGTTATTTGTATTTCCGCAATCTCTGAATTTATGAAGTTTAGTCATTCTATTAATTTCTGATTATGGTTTGCTAAAGCAGGGACTAATGTATTCTATGATAAATGTTTAATTTGGGTAGCCAATAATTATTCTATAAGACTTTTTTCAATTAACCAGTAATTTTATAAGCCTCAAGCAAATCAGATTCGTCTGTAGTGAAGAAATACTAGACTTATATTTTTTAAAAGTAAATTACTACAGATACCAAAATTTTCAATGTTAAAATAGTAACCAATTCAAATAAATCATGTAGTACTTTCAGTATTTAACACCTTTATAAATTTATAAATATGATTATAGTGTTGAGCCACATTCATATATCTGAATTGTTCATAGAATGTTGAGTCAGGATCAGTGCCAAGAATTCAAAGATAGTTTGGGCTACAATAGTGAGCTCCATGACACATTGTCTCAAATAGGACAATAAAATTAAACATCTACTAAAATGCTATTTAGCTCTGCTGAATATCCACCAGAGAATTTTCTTACCATAGGATAGCAATGTGAATCTCCTTCCTTCACTCTGATGTAACTGTGTGTATATCAACTCTGCATCAATACCTTCAGGGAAGTTCTATTTCAGCAAAACAAATGTTTGAAAATAAATCCCAATGTCATATCATTTTATTCTAGCTATGGGCAACTATATAGGGAAGATTTTTTAACTGGTTAAGATATAAACTTTCAGATTCTCTATTGTCACACAGGTTACATTAAAAGCATGAAAAATGTCACTTAAAGTAATGCTCAGGGGTAAATGGCACATTCACTTTCTCCTGACATGATCAACAATTCTTTCTCTGTCTGTGTGCTTGTTTGTGTGTGTTTATGTATGCTATCACACAGTTTCCTCCACAAAAGAGAAAATCAAAAGGGGGTGAGAGCTTCTAAAATCACTTACAATATGGATGTACCAATATAGTTTCCGTTTATATCTTCCCCAAGGCAATGAGCCTGTGCAGATGTTGTGGGAACTAACTTCCCACAGTGTTTGAAACACAAATCACTAACTTGTTACCAGTCTTCATTGGAATTCAGAATACAAAACAGTTTAAACACCTTATCTGAGATGCAGTGCAGCCTTTTCTACATTCATTTAAACTATTGAGTTTAATAGTACAACATCCGTAAGCCTGCTATGCTTTGGGAAGGGTACTTTGTTCTTTTAATATGCTGCTGAAGGAGTTTTGAGCCAGGTGTGTTGAGAAAACCAGGGAAATACAGCAAACAAAATTAACTAAGCAGGGCTCACAGAGACTGAATCAACAATCACAGAGCCTGTAAGGGCCTGAGCTAGGTCTTCTGCATATATGTTACGGTTGTGCAACTTGGTGGTTTTGTGTGCCTACTAACAGTGGAAGTGGGCAGGGCTGTGTCTGACTGTTTTGCCTGCTCTTGGGACCCTTTTCTTCCCATTGGTTTGCCTTGACCAGCCTCTATATGAGGTGTTTTGTCTAGCCTTACTGTATCTTGTTAGGGCATGTTCAGTTGTTATCCCTGGGAAGCCTACTCTAATTTTAAAGGGAAATGAAGCATGATTGGATATGGGGGAGAGGGGAAGTAAAAGGGAGGTCAGAAGGAGTGAATGGAGGGGAAACTAAGGTTGTTATGTAATGTATGAGGAAAAAAGAAGAAGAAACAGAAGATAGAGAGCAAAAGCAGAAGATACAGAAGCAGAAGAAATAGAAGATAGAGAGAAGAAGAAGAAGAAGAAGAAGAAGAAGAAGAAGAAGAAGAAGAAGAAGAAGAAGAAGAAGAAGAAGAAGAAGAAAAGGAGAAGGAGGAAGAGAAGCTGGTATATCTTTAGATATCTTCCAGATAGATATACAACTAAACAATGTGGCACATGCATACACAGTAAGATAGACAGACAGAATAAATAGATGATAGACAGACAGACAGACAGATAGGTGGCAGATAGGTGTTACATAAAATATAGATAGATGAGAGATAGATAGATAGGTAGATAGATAGATAGACAGACAAATAGGTAGATTTTAGATAGATAGAAGTTTAAAGTAAACAACAAAAAGAACGTGGACTCTTAATGGATATATCTTGAGTGCCTATAACTACTTAACTAATCACTGTATAAATGTGTTTCCAAAAGTAAGCTGAAAAGTTCTAAAGCTTCTAATCATTCATTACCTGTTGTTGACATGAGTCATTATAGTTAGGCTGAAATCATTCATAAAACTATTATTTTTAATATCTAATGTTTCAAGATAGTGTTAAAGGACTCTGAATCAGAGGAAAATATTCCAGTTTCAAGAGAAAAAAGAGTAAGTGATAGTAAAATCATTAACGTATAAAAATTCTTAAATGATAATAAACACAATGGAGATGAATAACACACAAAAGTGAGATAGAAATTTGTAAGAAGGTTACCATTTTAAAAGAGCACTGGCCAAAGCCAGGTAAGATGAAACACCCTTGAATCCAGCACTATGAAGGAAAGAAAAGGCAGGCAGATCTCTTTGAATTTAAGGCCAGCCTAGCCTACATAGCAAGTTCTAGGAAGCCAGTGCTAAGTAGAGAGACCCTGTTTCAAAACAACAGGAAAAAAATGAAGAAAGAATACTGAAGTAAATCTCATTGAGTGGGAGTACTTGAGAAGAGATTTCAATAAGATGCAAGCCCATGGACTATAGAAAGGAAAATTTACTAGCAGAGAAAAAGAACTTGAAAGAATGCCTGTGATTGCGCAACAGCAATTTCTTTAAAAAGTAGTTTATTTTTATTTTATGTATATTGAAGTTTTGCCTGCATCTGTGTTTATGTGAGTATGTTGGATCTTCAGTAAATGGAGTTACAGACAGTTGTGGACTGCCATGATGGTGCTGGGAATTGTACCCAATCTTCCAGGGAAGCAGCCAGTGCTCTTAACCATGGACTAAAGAAATGAAAATTTACCATGAAAGAAAAAGAGCTTAGTAAAATTCCCATGACTGCACAATAGCAATTTCTTAATTGATGTATAGTTCATTAATTACTGAAAATCAATTAGAGTTCCTGTGACTAGGGATACCATACGGAAGCTGAGTAAATAAATGGGAAATGCCTATAAAGATCATTGACTAGAACCTCAAAAACACTGATGGCTCTTACAATTTAGAATTCATTATCATCTGGAGTTATGCTATACTAATCTTTCTATGTTCAGTAAGGATAACCTCACTATGAATGATCACTTATCAAGTAAATGTATGTGGTAGAGAACCACAATGTGATATATAGGTCATAAATTCTAGGATTCATATCTCATGGAAATGACAAGAAATTGACTTGTGATCAATATACATAGAATTGAGAGATAAAAACAGAATATTTGACTAATGCTCTGAATATTTGCATTTAGTCTTCCAAACATGCCTGAGGATGTCTTCTATTTTTAATATTCTTTAATTTGATGCAGTTAGTTTTGTGACTCATGACAACCTTGAACTGCCTTTCTGTCTTTGACTTTTGTGTTATTATGTCAATTTAGATTCTGAAAAGTCTAAATACCAGTTCTCATCTTGAAATTTTACCAGAATGCTTCCTGTTTATAGAAATTTTTCATTTCCTCTATTTTTCTTATTATGCAATGATAACTGAAGGCATTGATTCCTCATTCTAGACTAATAGGGACTAAAATAAATATCCACGTTGTCAATTGGAGCTTGGTGGTCGAATATAAGATCCATATTCGTTGCAGACATTGCTTGATTAGTGTAGAAACAAAAGATAAAGGTACTCAAGTACTTACCAACCCATCATTCCAGGTTACTATTGATTTGGGAGTCTCTGATTATTGTTGAAAGAATGCTAAGCTCTTTCTTCACTTCAAATCTAGCACCTAAAAATATGTGCTTGGATTACAACTAACTACCAACAACTACTTTATTACATTGAATGTGAACCATAATCACCTTCAAAGGAGGAACAGACATACAATGTTGCTCCCAGTATTTTAAAGGAAAAGATAAACCACGGAGACGTCCTAATGAGTTTTAAAAAGTACAGAATAATGCAGTATTAGTTGGCCATGTGTCAGGCACAATGAATGAGTGTTACTGAACACAGAGAAGTATTTATGAAATTAGCACAAAATCATTTCTCTTAAATGGTAGTAGACTTTGCCCAGCTTTCCATGCACAGTTTTTGTGTGATCTAGCATTTTTTATATTTAGTTCTTAAAATATGATTGTCGTCCTTATTAATATTGGAGCATGTCACTGATAATACCATAGCTACAATGTCATTTTATCTCCAGACCTACAAATGTAGCTAAATCCTAAACCTTGCCTGAAATGTGCGAGGCTCTTTAAATTCTCAGCACCACCAGAAAAAGAAATAAAAAGGATGAATTTTATGATGAGTTTGTCCAATTTCTTTCATAAAGTAGATCCATGATCAAGATGAAAATAATAGTTTTTGTTTTCTTCTTGGTGGAAATTCTTTCCATTGCCAGGTATATTCATGAACACAAATATGCTGTCTGTCATCTGCCTCACAATTCTTTAACAGAGGAAGAAGAATCACCAGATTAATCATCAGGTTGGGAAGAATGGACTATTCTGAGCTTCTAAGCTTCATATTTCTCATTCTTCTGGAGAGTTCACCTACAGATAAAATAATCCAGTGCTCCATTAGGACAGGTTCTGCCTTACAAGTCAATAAAGACTGGGTTTTCGTCTTCATCTGACATACTTTTGTTTTTCATATTGTTTGGAAGCTGTATAGGAAAGATAGGGGCTATCATAATATTGGTTTAGTTGCTTCAAATATCTTTATCTTACATGTCTATCTAGCTATGGGCAATAGCCCTAAGAGAACAAATTTCGTTGAGAGAAACATTGACAGGAATGGAGGAGGAATATGTTAATGCTGAGTGACCCAGTGTGTTGCCATGGTAACAACAATGATCCAATATTTATTAAAAGCTATCTTAGTGAGAAGAATTGTTTAAAATCCAGTAATTTTAGAAATCTATTTGTTTCCATGATAACCATGTTATACAGATGAAACTGAAACACAGGGATGGTGAGTGACTTACAAAAATGGAGTTAGAAATATGGCATAAGGAATTGAATCCAGAAATTTTTGCTGTAGTATTTTATGAATCACTGTGCTATAAAACTAGAAACCACTAAAAGTAAAATAAAGAACCTGATTACAAGGAACAAGGGTAGAAAAACATTGTCAAGTTTCTGTGATCAACTTGCAAGGTTGAACTACTCAGATGGGCTATCTAAAAATCTCCTGAAAATAACCAGGTGATTGTCATTGATGTGAGTTGATTCAGTGGGAGACTGGAAAATGATAGGGAACTTGATAATGAGTTTAAAAATCTCTCTCCACTCATCCTTGTTTTACATATTTATAATATGCACAGCACAGGTCTCAGGATGCCTGAGATGACTGATTTTTTCATAAAGAGAACTTGTCAGGCTGATTAGCTGAGAAAGGCTCTCTTGACTGTTCAGCTGAGAAAAATTGAAGAAATTTTCTTTGATCCTGGAGGATATCATAATGGCCTGCTATGATGTGAATGTGTCTCCCCACTCTCCCATAATTCAGCCATGACCAGCATAACAATATATAAAAACAAAGACTTTTTTTAAAAAGTGAATGAGCCATGTGTCCACTCAATTCATAGTTGAGAGTAGGTGTCTTCACCTTAAATGTGTTTGATCAAGAAAGAAATTTCCTATTTTACCTTCTATTTGACGATTTAAGGAGGACATAACAACAATACCCTCATCAAATATTATTATGTTGATTTTTGAAACCTTAGCTTTATTTAGTGTGTTAAATCAGTCTGCATTCTTGATACATTGCTGAGTTGGTAGTCTATTGTTTTTATCATCAGAGACAAGAAGGAAATTGCTACTATAGAAATGGAGTGTTTCTGTAATGTATTCTCAGTATGTGCATGTGGTTGCAGAGTGGAGTATTAGGTAGCGATAAGGAAACTCCTTTGTTTTTAGGGCAGATCACTGAGAATGAGTGTTGATAAGATTAAAAGCTATTAAGATTGTCCTCCATATTAGGTTACTTAAGTGCCAATAAACAGCATGCTAATGGATATATGAACAACAGAAACAATGTCTGATGAGCTTCCGGAAAAAAGGGGACGCATGAAGGCAGAAGCCATAAAAAGGTCATGTATTCCATAATTCCTGAACCTCAGCTTACACACACACACACACACACACACACACACACACACTCCTGGAATTTATGGAAAGCAGAAACCAAAGCTATGATTTTAGATACTTGATGGAAAAATTCTAAGCAGAAAAATGTCCAGAGCACTGTGTAGAGCTTCTCTTACTTAGCTGTAGTCAAATAGAAGATGAGAATAAAAGGCTTTAAGATAGAAGTCATAATCAATAGAGAAAGAGATGGTAAAGTGTTGGAAAATTGGCAGCCAGGTGGTGTGAGAAATAAGTATATTCAGAATAGGTAATCAGTGCTGTGGCTAAGGAACTCATTGGTTAGGAGGCTAACAAGGAAAGAAAGAAACTAGGTACCATTCCCTAAAACAATAGGAGAATGATCTCAAGATATTTTGGAGATCTTGATACACTAGGAAGTGTGGGGTAGAAGCTTGTGGTCTGTGGACACTGATCACTGAGGCTACAAATGTCTTAGAACCTTCTCTTTAAGTCATTCTTTTCACTCTGGATATGAGATGAGTGTGGAAGTTTACGTACATATATATATATATATATATATATATATATATATATATAATTGATTGAGTCAGATTTTGTGCTATCCAGTTGTCTATGGATAGTAAGCATTTCAATGGTGCATAATCAACCCCCTAGAGTTCATAGCCCTAACCGAAAACTTGCAGTCGAAATCTGTTTTGTTAGTGATAGGGGCTTGTAAGCCCCCAGCTTACCCAAGCTGACAACAACAGCTGAGTCCCAGAAGGTAAAAGCCTTGCTGTATCTAGGACACACCATTTCACAGCAGCTCTTGTCAGCCTCTGGATCTGACAGTCTTTTAGACATTATCACTACACCCAAATCCTCACTATCAATTTTCTGTGTCAGTCAGACTTTCTTCTGACAAATACCCCATAGGAGCAATGTTTAAAGATGGATATGTGCATCATGATTTCATACTATTTAGTTCTATTACAGCTGGATCTGTTTGCATTGATCTTGAAGAAAGCAAGAGAGCCTGATGATGGTGAAAACAAATGGCTGATGCTGTTCATTTTCTAGAAGCCAAGATGGAGGGAGAGAAAGAACAGCAAGATCAGGTGTTGATAACCTCACAGACACAATGCATTTGACCCAATTCTTCCAGGTAGGAACCACAGAGGAGCTTTTAGCTTCGTCCAAAAGAGAAAAGGATGGGTTTGCAAGCATTCAACATGTGAGCCTGTAGAAAGCATCAACCATCTACATTTGGTGAAAGATGAGCCTAACCCAATGGTTCCACTAAACTGTAGATGGACTTTTTTCAAGAAACTCTTCCTGGAGTTTGGAGGTTCTGTGCTTTTTTTGACATACGAAAGTAGTCACTCTTCTATTTTATAAACTCTAGATTTGCAGTAGTAGCACCATGCTCATCCAAAATCTCACCATTTGTGGTTCCTGCAACAGTGGCCAGAGTTGACCTAAGCCCACTTGAGCAGTGTGTGGTAGACTTTGAAGGATATAGAATCTTTAGTAAGAAATCTCTCAAGTCTGATCAATATTCAGACTATTAAATAGTTATTGCTGGCTGTTATTTGTTGCATGCACAGTGGGGATTAGCAGCAAAAGCAGAACAATAGGAGAGATGCCTTGAGCACCTTGGAAGAACCAGCCAGCTCCTACTCACTACAGGCTCGAGATTTTGAAAGATTTTGTTTGTAGATGAAAGCTTACAAGCATGTTTCTAAATGATGCCATCAAGAAAAGTATTTCTTCATCTCCAGTCACGTAAATACTGAGAAGTTTCTAAGACTGTGGTCAAAACGGTATGCTATGGCTGAAAAATCTACTCAATGGTTAAGAGCCCTTGTTCTCACGGTGGACCTGGGTTTGCTTCCCAGGACCCACCTAGCAGCACACAACTGGCTGGTACTCTAGTCCTCAAGGATTTGATGCCCTCTTCTGATCCCTGAAAGTATCAGACAAACATGTTATGTACATACATACATGCAGCCAAAACACATGTGAGTCTGAAATAATAAAATAAATGGATCTTTTAAAAATTAAAGCTAAAAGATAGAATGGGTGACTACTTGAACCGATGGTAGACATTGCTATCATCCGCATGGAGATGGTTTTGTAGAAACAAGCAATGAAAGAGCTTAAAGACATGGAAGCTTCCGCTTAGATTTTTCAAGTATGCATGGGAGTCCAGGGTATATGTAGTAATGTCAGAATTGCTATGGGGAGCACATCAGAGGACAATTCTTAAGCTATGAGGGTGTGGCAAAAGATGCATTTTAGAGTGTTGACTGATAGAGGTGATAAGAACCTCAACCATCTGCTGGAGAAAGCCACGTGCAGTAGATAAAGCCAGCTCAAGATATAATATAGGGTACAGTTAGTAGAGCTTCAGGGGTTGGAATTCCCACGTCCTTGGAATCTCACATCATCTACTTATGTGTGGTGGATCCTGGGTATTTACTATTTGGCCTGCAAGTTTTCAGTCTCTCTTCTGTCTATTGCTTTATTATCATGCCAGCATCTCTCCTTTTGAGGTTTGAGTGCTTTTTCTCTATCATTGCATATTAAAAGTATGTGTGTTTCTTTGTGAATCACAGCATCTTACACTAAAACCACACTTGAAACACAGGTAATTTTGAACTAACATTTTCTAGACTGATTGCAACCTGTTAAGACAAAACATTACTGGGAAGGAGCTATATTTATTTTACAATATCACAGAGAGTTTCGTGGAGTAAATGTTAAATGTCCTCATAGGCTTACATGTTAAAGATTTAATTTTCTCTCCAGGAACACTATTTTTCTATGTTCTATAAGCTTTATGATGTGCCTGCTATGAGTGAGAAGTTCACTGGCAGCTGCATTTGTAGGATTGTTTCTTCCTGCCCTCTGTCTCATTCCAGTTTCCTGTCTCCCATGAGGTGAGTAGTCTTTGTAACACACAGCTGGTTCCATGATCTTCTGACTTTCTGCACATCTAAAACAATAGATCCGGCTGACTATGGACTAACTCCACTGAAACCTTAAAGAAAATCAATCCTTCATTCTCTTAATTGTTCTCCTTGGGTCTGCGTCAGTGATGACAAGTCAAGTAATTTGTACTATTAGGCAAGACATACTGCAAGTACCAAATGCATGGAAACTGAAACATTCCCCTGTGTCCAGAAAAGACATGGAAATTAGGCTACCTGAAATCCTGGGACCTCAATGCTAGCACTAGCACATCTTGAGAAGAGGAATAGACTCACAAAAGGAGCATTCTGAAAGCTCAAATTTTACTGTTTCTCTTGTTGGGTTTTGTAATTACTTTACAACTAGTATTTTAGTTTTTTTTTTTAGTACTCACTTCGGAATAACTGTAATTTTCCACCATTGTATTTGAAGATACATAACTTCCTCAATTTTACAAGTTCCCAGCTGGAGAGAATTTGCATCAGGATGAAGCAGACCTGAAATATCAATCCTATAGACTAGTATTTGGGATATCAATTTCAAATATGATTTTAGAATAAGTTAGAACTTTTCCAGACAGGAAAAAAGGTGGGGCAACGAGAACAGGAGAATGCTGGGAAGGAGGAAGCCCATTCCTCTGCAGTCCTGCCCAGACCACCGAAGAAGCAGGATGTGACCTGCCCCACTGAAAAAGGTACCCAGCCATGTGGCTAACATAGATAAGAATAATAAGTTAATATAAGTGATAAGAGCTAAAAAGAAGCTTGAGCTAATGGGCCAATCAGTTTATAACCTAATATAGATTCTCTGTGTGATTTTCCTTGGGGCTAAATGGCTATGGAAACTGGGCAGGACAGAAACCCCAACAAAGCAGGCCTTTCATGTTACAGAATGGCACCAATGTGTGGACAACTGCATCCACATAAAGCCTGAGACAGCTTGAGAAGTAATTCTAGATGCAAAATAAAAGCATTATGCATGGTTTCTTGATAGCAGCAATTTTTCAGGTCTGCTCTGCTTGCTAGAGGCAAGCAAGCACTCTCATCTAAGAGAGTCTTCCTGACTCAGATTTAGCTGTAAAGCCTTGCAGCTCTTTTAAGAGGTCCTGCCATGAAACACTTAAATAGTGTTGATAAAAAAGATGACCACATGTTTTACGGTTTTCAGCCATAGCAGGAAAAAAGCTGTGCCATTTTAAAATGCTGGCTTTCTGGGCCATCCTGCCAGGGCAAACTCTGACTCTTTTAGGCAGGCGGTCTGACTATGGAGCATTTGAATGTCATTTGTGAGCAGAATGCTGCAGCTTGCTTGCTGGCAGGGACCTTGAAACACCATAGAGTTGTAGCAGTGAACACGGCTCTGGCTGGTACCTCAGCCATGAAGCTGGAATCTCATAAAGCTAAGGAATGGGCTGGATCCAGCCATCAAAGCCACGGCTTTAATCATACCCATATTGCTTGGTAAATTAAAGACTCATGTGGTCAGAAAAAGAGAGATATACAGTAAAGAGAGATTCAAAGACTAAGAAAACCTCCAAATGGTTTACAGTGTGTTAAAAATATATGCAGGCTTGAAAAAAAAAAGAAGGTTAAAGTCCTTAAAAGAAAAAAGAAAGAAAGAGAGTAGCTGAGTGTGGTGGTTCACACCTTTAATCTCAACACTTGGGAGACAGAGGTAGACTGACCTCTGTGACTTCAAGATATGGTAGCACACACCTTTAATTCCAATGCCTGGGAGGCAGAGACAGACTGATCTCTGTGAGTTCAAGGTGTGGTAGCACACACCTTTAATCCCAGCACTGGGGAGGCAGAGACAGGCTGATCTCTGTGAATTCAAGGATAGCCTGGTTTACAGAGTGAGTTCCAGGACAAAGATACACAGAGAATCTGTCTCAAGACCCAAAAGTTAAAAGTAAAAATAAAAGAAATAGAGGTTAAAATAAAACCATGTAAATATGAAAAATACACAGAGAATCTTGATAATTTATGTTATTATGCTCTCTTGATAATGTATGTTTGAATGCTGAAGGAGCAACAGCTACTAAAAGATATTTGTTTATAAATGCTGCTGAATTAACCCAAGATAGGTATTTTGAAAATAACTTGACTTCAAAATTGAAGTCGAAAGGTATGTTACTTTGGAGAAGAGATTTTGCTTTTGTTTCCACAGGAAATGAGAGGCTATGGATTCATTCTGAGTTAAGAAAACTCAGCTTTGATCAAGGAAGACCAACTGAGAAATCTCTAGTAGGAACAGATGGCCCAGATATCTTAGTTCTACATCCAGAACAGGTTCAAGATGCTGCCTGAGATGATCAAGCCTCACAGGATACTCCAGTCAGGACTTGATCATAACTCTAAATCTTCTTTAGGTCCCCATAAGATTATCGGTGCCCCAAACCAGCCAGAAGTAGCCTGAAATATTATGCCCACATTACCAAAAAATGGACTATGGATATTTTCCTTTGTTTAAAAAAAAAAGAGGGGGAAATGGTGCTGGAGAATTGTCTGTATTCTGTCAATCATGTTTTAAATAAACGCTGATTGGCCAGGCAGAAAGTATAGGTGGGACAACCAGACAGGAAGTTAAGGTGGGGTAATGAGAACAGGAGAATGCTGGGAAGGAGGAAGCCCATTCCTATGCACTCCTGTCTCAACCACCTAAGAAACAAGATGTGACCTGCCCCACTGAAAAAGGTACCGAGCCATGTGGCTAACATAGATAAGAATAATGGGTTAAAATAAGTTATAAGAGCTAATACAAAGCTTGAGCTAATGGGCCAATCAGTTTATCATTAATATAGACCTCTGCTGTGGGCCTACACGGCTTCCGGGTTGCTGTTCTCCACCTCTGGATTCTGGGTTTCTGGTTCCGTGTATGGAATTGATTTAATTACATTTACTTTGTTGAGCAACTCATATTTCCCAGTTTTTAACAAAAAGTAAGGCAGACACTGAAACGGGACCCCGTTTCTGTCATCTTTGCATTGGTTCTTAGTGACTTGGCAACAGTGCCACCTGCTGGATAATAGGTAATATGGCAGTTTTCATTTCCATTGCAACTTTTATTGCTTTCTTTACTAATACAATGGACTATATCATGTGAGGTTTATATGACTATGAGGATACCCCAATTTACTGGTTACTAGGTTTCAGTTTTCTTCTCCATATTCTATCATTAAGGAAGAATATGGTACCCCTAAGAACAATACAATCTTTATGGATTAATAATGAACAGGCTAGTTGAAAGGATTAAAATTATTGAAAATCAGAAGTTATCTGAACAAGTGGATACTATGATAGGCAAAATTGTCTCCATATCCAAGGGTATTACGAAGTTAACTGAAAGTGTTCATACTGTTGTATTTGACGTTCAGAAGTTATCACAAAGTTTTGATAAGGTAACAGACAGAATGTACCTCCAGTATGGTATCTACAATATCCAAGATAAGTTCAAGGAGGACATGTTGTCTTTGAAGGGAAAAGTTAAAACCTTAGAATTACAGGTAGAGAATGGGGACCAAAAAATTGATATCTTAGTAAAATCACTAGAAACATGTAGGTCAGGAGATTCAGGCTTTATGGGAGACAACGATAAAAAGATTTGAAATGATTGAGGACACTATTGGAGCTGGTGAACAGAGTAAGAAGGCACAAGGACCGGATACAAACTCACCACCGGCTGTCAGTCCTGGTTTACCCAGGGTTTTAGCGTCATACCCTGTAATTTACTCTGAGAAAGCATCAACTTCTAAAGGCTCAAAGGGAGCCAAAGAAGGTAGATGGATGCCAATAGGAATGAATGATCTAAAAGAAATTAAGCAAGCTGTCGTTAATTATGGCTTGCACTCTGCATTTGTTAAGAAATGATAAGGACTTGGGCTTCTAATGTCAGAGCTACCCACCATGATTTCTCTCAGTTAGTGTCTGTAGTATTGGATGATGGACCTTCCTTGATGTTTGGAATTTATTTCTGAGAAGAATCCAAACATATGGAACAGAAAGGAAGAGCAAAAGGTGTGGAGGTTTCCCAAGATCAATTTTTTGGCGTAGGAGTGTATGCTGAGAACCCTTTCTGACTTTTTGCAAAGTTTAGTTAAGGCTCTGCAAGTAGGAGTAACCGACCCAGAAGCTAGACAAATAATTCTTGAATCTCTGTCTTTTGAAAATGCAAACTTAGAATGTAAAAAGATAATTGGGCTTTTAAGGTATAGATCAGCACCTATGGATGAATGGATTCAGCTTACGATGAATGTTGAGACGTTTGGTTATAATGATGAATCTTGGGTAGGAGAAGTGATTTCCAAAGCAATGAGGAGACATCAAAATGGCAAATGTTTTAATTGTTTTAAATTAGGACATCTGAAAAGAGATTACAGGCAAGTAATTTCTAGGAATAATATCTCCTCTGGGAATGACAAAAATAGGAGACCTTGGCCTTCAGGTATATGTAGGAGATGTGGTAAAGGCTGACATTGGACCAATGAATGCAGGTCAACAACAGACAGACAAGGCAACCCAATACCATTGGGAAACCACTTGAGGGGCCTCTCGCAGGCCCCCAAGCCAAAAGTGGCCCAGTCATTCCCAGTTACATTGGAGAATGTGTTTCACCAAAAAATTAAAAAATCCAATGCCTGCTGTAAAAAGCAATACAGGTCTAAATGATGGGTTAAATGTGGAGGATGAGTCAAAAATTCCAGTAGGACAGAGTAAACGTATATTTTGGCAGACTTCTATTAACGATCAAAGATCAAAGCTAAGAGTCTGTATAAGTGGCATCTTTATAGAAGGCTTATTAGACACGGGTGCGGATGTAAGTATCATTACTCTAGAATCTTGGCATCCGAATTGGCCTCTTCAAGAGGTAGATGTTCAGTTTCTGGAAATTGGAACCCTATCTCATGTAAAACAAAGCACAAGATGGGTTGAATGCATAGGGCCTGAAGGGCAAATAGGAAGAAGACTAAGGCCATATATAGCCAATATAGCAATAAATTCATGGGACCATGACCTGCTACAGCAATGGAACACCCAGATTAACATTCCTGTAGTCCCAGGAACTCATAATTCTGGGAAGGATATAATGAGATATTATGGTAAAAGGTCACCAGCCATTCAGGCTGTACAAGAACATACAGCAACTAGCAAACATTTAGAGGTACCAAGAGCCTTACCTTTAAAATGGTTAACTGAGAAGCCAATACGGATCAAGCAGTGGCCTCTAGCTTAAGATAAATTACAGGCTTTGGAACAGCTGGTACGAGAGCAACTAGATGCTCACCATATTGAAGAGCCAACTAGCCCTTGGAATTCTCCTGTGTTTGTTGTAAAAAAGAAATCTGGTAAATGGAGAATGGTGACAGATATAAGAGCTGTCAACAAGGTAATTCGACCTATGGGTCCTCTACAATCTGGAATTCCTTTGCCGTCTCTATTACCAAAAGGATGGCCTCTTATAGTTATTGATTTGAAAGATTGTTTTTTCACTATACCTTTACAAGAAAAGGATAGAGAAAATTTTGCCTTCACAGTGCCTACTTATAATAGACCTCTCTGTGTGATTTCTTTGGGGCTTACTGGCTCTGGGCACTGGGCAGGACAGAAACCCCAACAAGCAGGACCCTCCTGCTACAGATATTTAGATTTTTTAAAAATGTATTCTATATGTGTATAATGCTATTCTGTGGCACAAGTACAGAAATCTAGGCTTTGAAAAAGTCCCTTCAAAAACTCTTACACTGTGCTCAGAGGATGATGTCTCAGTAGTGAGTAGACATGATGGTTTCTCCCCATTGAATGATATGGAATCGGGTGTCCTCATAAAAAGGAATTATGGGAATAATTTGGGGGTGTAGGGTTGTTTTCCTATGTCCAAATACCTCCCATCATGGAAATAAACTTAAAATGTAGTTATCATGCACTGGTGCCTTGGTCCTTGGTTTTTTCATTCTAAAAGAAGGAAGAACTACTTTTCTGTTCTACAACTTCCCTAGCTTGTTATAAAGACCATGACCAAAAGCAACAGGCAGGAAAGAGTTTATTGGCTTCCAAATCACAATTCTCCACTGATGAAATTCAAACTCATAATTCAAGACAGAAACCAAGAGGTAGGAGTGCTGCTTTTTGATTTCCTCCTTGTTGCGTGCTTAATTTTTATACAGTACTTAACTGCCTGCCCAGATGAGGCATTTCCTGCAGTAAGATGTACCTTCTATTAATTATTAACATCATTAATCAAGAAAATACCTCTCAACACACACACACACACACACACACACACACACACACACACACACACGAGAGAGAGAGAGAGAGAGAGAGAGAGAGAGAGAGAGAGAGAGAGAGATTGATTGATTTGACTCCAGGCCAATAAGTAGTTTTTCAGTTGGAGTTTCCACTTTCCAAATGACACTAGTTTATGTCAATTGACAAAAAAGACAAAAATAAAAATAAAAAACTAACCACCATGGCGCTATTTGATTATAACTACAAAAAGCAGACTAAAAAAGGGCCCTGTTTGTTGTCAAGCTCAGACTGATTTGTTAAGTAAATATAGTAAGCTCTAGCATTTTTCCAGTATGGAAAACTTCGTCTGTAATGGAGGGTTGCTGAAGGATAAAAAACTATAATGCAATAAGGCATAATGCACAAAGGAGCCTAACTAATTTTCAGTATTATTTTATAAAAATTCAATGTGATGTTTTGCTTTCTCATTTCTGTAAAATATCTACATTGTGCATGACATATTTTTTTGTTTGTGTTTTATGTGTATGTATGTATGTATATGTGTACATATATTTCTAATCCTGGCAAACATTCGAAGTTAAAGTGTAGGAGAGAAGGTAGAGTATTATTATTATGTTCAGAATAATTGAAAATTGCATATAAGAGTGTTTATTTTATATGAGTGTAGTGAAGCAATTTTTATAAATATAAAGAATCCAGATACAATTATGCCCTGTTTACATCAGGACTCACTTTATGGTCACCAAGCTACAGAAATTTATGGGTTCTAATATGTTGAACTGCATGACCAGAACACTTTTTATTAGAAACATGGAGTATTTGAAGTGATGCAACCTGATTTTTAAGAAAAATAAAAACAATAAAGGAATCATATCTATGATAAGTAACCTCATTTTACACATAGTAGAGAGTTTGGCTACTTTCCCACATATTTCCTAAGAGAATGAACTGGCTGAGAATTAAAGAATAGTCTCTGTGAGATATCTCAAGGAGAAGGCAAAAGTACCCAGATATCTTGGACTTCCTCTTAAGGTTCTTTTCTCCTCTTCCACCTTTATAAGCTGAAATTAAAATGAAAAAGAGTCCCTGCATGATGAGTAATGTAACCCTTCTCATTCAATGTTGGATATCAGGTGAATAGCATGCAAAGAGGCCATGCTGTTGTCTTAGTCTTCAGTCATACATGGAGGTAACAGGAGAAAATTGCTGTAACTACATTTACTTGACCAGTTTGTATGCCTGTGTGATTAAAGATGAGACAATTTAATGGTGAGATTGAATGGCAGGTCAAGGCACTTGCCACCAAGGCTGAATTTCAACTCTGGAGCCCATATGGTTGATAGAGGGAGCTGAGGTCTTCAAGTTGTCCTGTGATGAACACATATGTGCCTTAGTGTCTCCACTCTCCCTCTACACACAATAAATAAAAGTTAAAATAAATCTAAATAAAATATGTAATAAATTTAGACAGATGATTCCAGGTTAATATTGTCTAGTGATCAAATCTCAGATGACAAACTACATAAAAATACTTATGATGTGAGACTAAAAATCATAATTCATACAAAGTTCTATGATAAAGATGCATTATGATGATACAGACAGACACAAAACTAACAGAATAGAAGGCAAAGTGATATTTTGTCATCCTCTGAGTTGAATCACTTGCAAAATTTTATTTCACATATTTTCTTTATTCTTTTGCTTTATTTTATTCTTCCTTTCGTTTTACAAGGATCTTGCAAATTAACATGTCTACTGGCTTTATCTGTTCACTAAAGGCATGTTTTCCCTTTTTCTTCTACTTATCTATATTTATTACACTTTATTAAAAAGCCGTGTTGTTGAATGCGAATAAATAAACTTGTCCTTATTATGATATTTCACACTACCTAAAGTGATGCCAATCATCTGATCAAGTGGGTCCATTATCTTTAGAGTTCTAAAAACAATATGAATTAGTTCTAGTCAAAACTTGAGTGTGTTTTAGAATTTATTCATAATGGATCTTTTAGGAATCAGTATAAAGAGTTTTTAAATTTAAATCACATAAGAATTCAGCTTTAAATACTGAGTATTATAAAAATTAACTTTTTCGAAACATCTCTTATTGTAAAACTTATTTCAATAAGTCAATTCTAAAATATAGCTAAATTTTAAAAGTATTAACAATTCCATAATATATAGGCACAAAATCAAAATCGAAGCCTCAAAGTGAAGCAAGTGAATTTAACACAAATAAGTAAAAAATCATGTTCCCCCCAAACTGTGTAAGTTACACTTGTATGCATAACACACACACTTAACACAAACACACACACACCTACACACTCACCACACCAGAGAGACAGACAGAGAGAGAGAGAGAGAGAATTAAGAGAAATTATTGTAAGATAAAAGAAGGTCTTGGATTCCTAGACACTACGTTCCAATAGATATTCCCATTGAGCAGATTTTTTTTATTTATTGGCCTCTAAAATCTATTCCTATATGATGTTGAAGTAGCATTTTCACAGTATCAAATTCCATGCATTTATTTTCTGCTTTCTATAATTACATTCAAAGATGTAACTAGAGAGATTTTCTTTGATGAAAGATTAATCTTGCTAATGCATTTATTTTATAATGGCATTTTTGCTCAAAATAAATTAATCATATTATATTTACCATATTCAAGTCTTTTAGGGGTTTTGTTCAAGCTAGGCTCTGATTGAAATAGTTTGCAACCTCTAAATTGTTTAATTTTCTCAACAGTTTTGCAAAAATATCACCTATTTTGTGAATACCCAATTAAATGCTAAAAGTAGAGGTTTACAAAACAACATTCTTGGTATCAGTCTCCAGGAAGTGGTACAATTCGTTAAAGTCTAATTGTCTGATGTTAGTGTCCATGTTCTCAAGTCCTAGGAGAACCAGTATTCAAGGGTTACTAAAGTCCTCAGTTTAGTTTTTAAAGCAGTCAATAATTTTTTCTGCAAATTACTACTCTAACCTTATCTTGCATGTCTCTTTGCTATCACTTTTGTTTGTGGTCTCTAAAGATATTAATTGCTCCACACACAAAAAAAAGTTGACTAACAGAAAAGTATGAGAATGTTCTTTATACATTAAAGCTAAGGGAAGGCCTACAATTGTGCGTTCATTTGTCTAAAAACGTCTTTCAATGTACACTGTTATCAGAAAGTTTTACCCATCTTTTCAGAAAACAGCTTAAGGGAATAGATTATTTAACAGAATTGTCTGGAAAAGAACAGTCTGTAAAATTACTGTCTTCCAACACAATAAATATCTTGTGGTTTCACTGACAATTTAAGATTTTATATCTTTAATACTTTCAGCTTCATAACCTACTATTCTTCTGTATTCTTTATTTTTCTTCTTAAATACTACTTAGCATATTGATCTGTTAGCTTAAATCATACCCGATCACTGATATTTTCTATGTTGAATTTTCACACCAAAAGCCTAATGATACTTTCGTGTTGAATTTATTTATTGGACAATTATAGTGTCAGATGTTTTACTACTTAATGCTGGAATTTCTCACTTTCTTTTTTATACATTATTTCCTTCCTAACCTTATGGCAAACTCACAGAAGTACTGATTCATTAAATAAATTTGGAATCCTATGGATCATTAACTGATTTTGATTTTCCAAAGCATTCTCAGATGGAATATATGCTACAGTGTGTCGAATGTAATAACAATAAAATTCAAAATAATCATGTTTGAAACTAGAGTTCTGGATGCTTATAACTGAAAGGAATCTCAGGTTATAGTCATTACATATATTTATGTAAACTGAGTCTGGAGTATCTTATCCTTATATGCTCCAAATATACTTCAAACATTTCAACCCAGAGCAGAAAACTGAAATAATAGGTGAGTAAACTAAAAAGAACTTGCTGTGATAAGATAGATGAATATAAAATCAATAGTAATCCAAAAAATTAAAAGATAAGAACAAAATTGCATTTCTTGACAATTAGGTTAAAAGTCATTGTTGTAGAATGAATGGTCCTCTGTGTGATGAAAGAAGCACCAAACCAAATTCTTGCAAATGAATAAACAAAGCAACTTTACTAAATGAGTCATGTGACACTTAGATCAAAAAATGGAAGTTAATCTGGGTTTTACTTCAATTTTATGAATCTTATGAAATAAACATCATTTCTTCTTCCTATTTCTCTCTCTGGATCAAGATTTTTTTTCTGTGTAAGGTCACAGAGAAAAGAAAATTTGATTTTATTCATAAAGCAAACCCAGGGCCTTGATGTATACATGTCTTCTAGGAAAACAGAACAGATTTTGTGTTTAGTGAAACTCATTGTCCCAGTTCCGAGTTTAATTCTGAAAACCAAAAGACAGGAAAAGGAAAGGAAGGAGTTCTGTGAAGGCGGGGACATGAAAAGGGACAGGAAAGAGAAGGGAACAGGAAGAAGGGAGAAGGAAGAAGAGGGAAAGACGGTTTTATAAGAAATATTTCATCTTGAGTTGCTAATCTCCTACTCTAAACATTAGAGAACTCAATATGAGTGTTGTGAAAATAGAATTATGAGCAGACTGCTTCCCAATGGGTTTGCCACGATAAATCATCTGCAAAATGTACCCCTAGACAAATAAATTAGTTAACCTGTTGAATAGAGTGGCTTACTGTTATCCATCTGGATGATAAATAGAGCCAAAATTATGTTGGGGATAATATAAATTTAGGTCTTTCTTTGTTAAAAGAAACAAGCTAAGAATTTCAACCGAATCTTAGAGTCTGCAGTGTAATATATTACAGGCCCTCTTTGGAACCTAAGAATGTAGTTTGTCTATTTACAATGCTAGAAGGATAATCATGCACATAATCTGGAAATTGTATATAGTGTTAGTAATACCACATCCTTTGAAATGTATTTTGTAAAAGCATCAATTCCCAGTTTCTCTACTTTTCCAAGCAGTACTTTCGGTGTTTTTGTATTGGTTGATACTTGTTGGCTCATGTATTCAGCAGTAGTGCTGTGGTAAGAATGTGAAATGCCCCTGAAGGCTCACCAAGTTATAAACAATTGGCCCCAATGTTATTTGACTCTTGGGAAGGGGATGGAGCCTAATGGCAGAAGGCGATTACTGGCCACTAAGCCTGAGATTTCTTAGCCCGGTCTTTCTTGATGTCCTTACTCTGTTTCCTGAGTATGATGTAAATGTGACCATCATGTTCCTTGCTCCTTCTGCTATGCCTTCATAGTCTATTGCCATGGCTTTCTGCCTTACCATGATAGACAATGGTCAGCGAAAATAACCCTTTTTTCTTTAAGCTGTATTTAGCCAGCTATCTTATAATTTCATTGAGAAAATAATGAAAGTCCCTGTGATTCTGCATGAATTGATATAATGAGTGTTACATGTTATGAGATAAAGGTCATCAGATGAGACACTTCACCAATCCATAGATTTACTTTACAACCATGGTAATGTAAGAGAGAAGAAAGATTTTTTCCCTAGGAACCTATGATTTTCTACTCAAGATCTATATCTAAGACTCCTCCAAACTCAATGAAATATATGTATATTTAAGGTATGAAACATTTTATCTTCTTTTATTTTCCCCACTTGTGATTCAACAGATTTGAAAATACATTAACACACATAAAAAACATACACAAAATTTGGTGAATAAATATATATTTAGTTTTTTAAGATACTGGTTACTCTTAATAGAATACCTATGGAGAAGAATGAGACCAAACAGCCCCATGTGATTCACAAATGATCCAAGATAAAAAGTCTTTTTCTGCTGTATACACACACCACAAAAGCTAAAGTATCGCTGGAGTCCCAACCCTAGATTGACACATAATTCAAGGAAGACATAGGATTTCTGTTTTGTTTTTGTTTTTGTTTTTTTTATAGAGAGAAGACAGAAATAAAGGTGACTTTAAAAGAGAGAATTTAAAGTCTTTGGCTTCATATGACTAATTTTCATAAATCACAAGAGAATAGTACCCAGATCAAAAGTACCAGAAACTCTTCTCCAAACTCATCCCAACTGCATTTTACCCCCACCTCATGATTTCCACAACCACTCACAGTATCAAATTAGAAAACACGAAGTGTGGAAGCAGAAGGAAACCATTACTCAGGTAATGTCTCCTAACTGTTCCACATTCCACAGTCGTTGTCAATAGAATCAAGAGGCTGACAAGCAGTGAGCAAGAAATCCAGGATCAATAGAATACCATATGCTTCAGGGAGAGGTTGCAATTACTGTCTTGGAAAGCACTCTAGCAAAATTTCAATATTAAGTCAATGGTCTAAAGGCCTCTGTTTTGATGTCTGCTACACTAGCTAAAATGAGGAAAGATATTTTAAATTGATTCTTATGACAGGTTAATGTGTATGTATGGGGTTGGCTACTGTAAAAGATGTAAAATCTGAGGAAGTAAACCAGCCAGCTCTCAAACCACTCCTCAGGAACCAACATTTATAGCATTCAAATGAAGTGAAATAAGCCACCCTATCCGAGTAAAGTATTATTTTGTATTTTTCTTGCCCACCCATCCTATGATATATAAAGGAACTATAATTATACCCTTTAAAATTCTA
>PVIU01023739.1:0-26832 GCA_004026605.1 Ondatra zibethicus | reverse complement strand
GGTTTCCATAGAGAAGTCAGGTGTATTTCTGATAGGTTTACCCTTATATGTTACTTGGCCCTTTTCCTTTGCAGCTCTTAGTATTCTTTCTTTTTCTGTATGTTTTGTGTTTTGATTATTATATGGCAAGGGCATGTCCTTTTTTGATCCAATCTATTTTGTGTTGTGTATGCTTCTTGTACCTTCATAGGCATATCTATCTTTATGTTGGGAAAGTTTTCTTCTATAATTTTGTTGAATATATTTTCTGGGCCTTTGAGCTGTGCTTCTTCTCCTTCTTCTACTCCTATTATTCTTAGGTTTGGTCTTTTCATGGTGTCCCAGATTTCCTGGGTGTTTTGTGTTAAGAATTTGTTGGGTTTGTTGTTTTCTTTGATCAATGAGTTTATTTTCTCTATCGTATCTTCAGCGTCTGAGATTCTTTCTTCTATCTCTTGTATTCTGTTTGTTATACTTGTCTCTGCCGTTCCTGATCATTTACCCAGATTTTCCATCTCCAGCCTTCCCTCGGTTTGTGTTTTCTTCATTGCCTCCATTTCAGTTTTTATGTCTTGAACTGTTTCCATTACCTGTTTGATTACTTTTTCTTGGTTTTCTAGGGTATCTTTGAGGAATTTATTCATTTCTTCTAACTTTTTGTTAGTTTTCTCATCCCTTTCTTCAAAGGCGTTTTTCACCTCTCCTTTAAAGGTCTCTATCACTTTCATAAAGTTACATTTAAAGTCGATTTCTTCTACTTCTTCTGGGCTAGGTTGCTCAGGTTTTCCTGTTGAATACTCATTGGTTTCTGGTGTTATCATGTTGCTTTTCAGATTGTTGGAGGAATTCTTGCATTGACGCCTACCCATCTCTTCTTCTGATTTCTGTCAGGAGAGTCTAAGTGGGTTGGGACCTCCCAGGACGACTTGTACACACTCACCCCTCTGGATAGCTGATCTCAGTGCAGGAAGCGGATGTCCCATCTGGACTTCCGATCTTTCTATACCTCCAATCTCGGCACAGTGGGAGAGATTTCTGGAGTTTCAGTGCCCCACAGAGGAAAGGGCAATCTTGCAGGGGCGGGGTGCAGGGTCGTGTTGACCAAAGAGGCCTGCAGGGGCCTTACCACGAGGCTTGCACAACCTTACCAGTGTGAACCACCTCCGATCTCAGTACAGGAAGAGAGAGTGCTGGGGTACCAAAGCCCCACCAAGGAAAGGGCGATCTTGTGGGGGGTGGGGGATGGTGTAGCGGTGCAGTGTCCTGTAGAACAAAGAGGCCCACGGGGATCTTACCGCCAGTCGGGTACAGCCCTACCAGTGTGAGCTGCCTCTGACCTCAGCACAGGATGAGAGAGTGCTGGTGTACCAAAGCCCCACCAAGGAAAGGGCCACCAGTTGTTTTTCTAAAACAGTGTTCTGACCATCTTGTAAATACTCGCAAGCCTAGTTCTGTGATGGTCATCTACTTGCTCTTGGGTGTTATTTTGTATGAAAAAGCACTAATAATTATTAACTCCAAGTCTGTGTATAAGGCAAGCAAGCTGCTTTTTAAAGATTTATTTTGATTGCAAGTGTATAAGTATTTGCCTGCAATCAATATATGTACTGCATTTTATTCTAGGGCTGCCAGATCTAGGTATCCAGCCTTAGTGAATGAAACAACAGACACCTGTTTTCTGGTTGTACATGGGGTATGAAGTGTGTTCATGGCTTGCTCATCCTGAGGACTAGGCAGGAAGATCAGTTCCAGCTGTTCTCATCTTCCTATAGAAGTCACTGTTCCCTCTATATGAGCCAGTTTCTGGGGGACAGAAACAGAAAATAAGTTGTATTTGAGTTCTAACACACATGTGGAATATTGGAAGGACCTGATGACCCATCTTCTTTCTTTTAGATTGATTCTGATTACTTCTGTTCCATCTTTAACTGTTTAATGATGTGGATTTCATCTCTGTATGCTGTGAATAAGTGGTGTGGGAGGTCCTCCTGTGTATGTGTTGTTTTTATTGGTTAATGAATGAAGAACTGGCTTGGCCTATAGCATGGGAGGAGGGACGCAGAGTCAGGGAGACACCATGGAGCTGCCGCAAGAGTTTGCCAGTAAGCTACTGCCACATGGTGATATACACATTAATAGAAATGGGTTAAATCAATATAAGAGTTAGCCGGTAAGAAGCCAGAGCTAATGGCCCCAGCAGTGATTTAAATAATACAGTTTCTATGTGATTATTTCGGGTCTAAGCTAGCTGGCCAGCCAGGATGAACAAAC
Source organism: Ondatra zibethicus (assembly GCA_004026605.1). Taxonomy (NCBI): domain Eukaryota; kingdom Metazoa; phylum Chordata; class Mammalia; order Rodentia; family Cricetidae; genus Ondatra; species Ondatra zibethicus. Next base: position 24,582 of record PVIU01023739.1, on the reverse strand, counting down.
AGCCTCCTGCAACAAATAAGTTTTATCATCATTTTTTAATAAAGAAGTTGCTTTGGCCTATGGCAGGGCAGAATATAGGTAGGTGGGAAAACTAAACTGAATGCAAGGAGAAAGAAGACAGAATCAGGATGATACCATGTAGTTGCCAAAGAAATAGGGTGCCAGAACCTTACTGGCAAGCCACAATATTGTGGCAATACACAGATTAATAGAAATGGGTTAATTTAAAAGGTAAGAGTTAGCTAGGAATATGTCTAAGATGTTCGCCAAGCAGTGCTGTAATTAATATAGTTTATCTGTCATTTTTTGGGTCTGGGTGACTGGAAAACAAAAGTATAGTCTCTGTGTACAGTACAAAGGTCAGAAACTATTTTGTCTGTATTTTCCTTAAACTCTTAGTTTTTAAAATAAATTATATGTATGATAAAAGTTTGTGAATTGAGATAATTTTGTCACATTAATTTTACACTGTACTTCCTTCTGCTTATTATAAGTGTATATTTTCCCTATTAAATTGCATCTGAAATTTATCAAAAACCAAATGACTATAAATATGAAGGCTTTCTATTTCTGGAAAGTCTTAAAATTTCACTAATTCATATGTTTATCCTTCTAAAAATATCACCATGTCCTGAGTGCTATAGCATCATACTTATAATAATTTTCCAACTCTGCTTACGTTTTAAGAAAATTCTTTTATTTCTGCTTTCCTGACATTTCCTTGTAAACCTTAGGATCAGCATGTTGGTTTTGATAAGCAATAATCTTTCTAATCTTGTGATTAAGAATACATTGTACCTGGTGTAGATTTTCTAGCTTTCTTTTTGTTGTTTAATTTACTGATAACCTGCACTGTTGTTCAGAAACTTGTTAATTTCAGGTAGTCCTTCCTATCCATGTTTATTGTTATATAATACAATGTCAATGAAATAAAAAATCAGTTTACCAATGGATTAAAGAATAATAAAAATAAGTTATATATTTATAAAATATTATTTTATTCTGCATAAAAAAGTTAAATCATGTGAACTTCAGAAAAAAGATGGGTTTTGGAAATATTAAGCTATATAAGTCAAATATAAAGAAGAGAAATTTACATGTTCTCATTTAAATATAGATCCCACTTTATGGTGTTTATATATGTGTATATAAATAAATTGAATATATGCATAGAATGTAAGGTTATATAGGACATTGTAAAAAAGATGAGATTTGAGGTCATGGAGAAAGAACTATAGAAAACAGGAAACATGTAAATGGAAAGGAAGCTATGGGTAGGGGTGAGAGGGTATTGGAGAGCTGAGAGCAATAAGAGAGTGAGAGAAGAAAACACAAAATTGTCTGGAAATTGACACATAGCAAAACAATATAAAACTACACCTTCAGTAACCATATAGCAGCCATGGGTCTAATAATTCATGGTTTGTATTTATTTCCTTTTCCTCTGATTTCTCCATGTCCACTACTGATCTGCAAAGCACCAGATGATGAGATCCTGTAGAAAGCACTCACTGTGCTTTGTTATTTCATTTGTGCCTCAGTTACAGTGATTCTAGTGGTTGATCATTGTGGGGCCCAGCCCCTAAAAATCTCCACTAAGTTCAAGCCCTGTAACTAATTCAGCAAGGTAATTCCCAGTGTCTTGGGAACAAATTTACCCTGTCTATCCTGTCTGAGTTTTTATACGATAATGTAACATATGTCATAAGATATAAAAATCCTGAATGTATTCTGTCTCCATTCTATTTCCTAAAATCACTCAGCAGTTTATATATTTAGTATCATTGTCCTTCCTGTGAGAAAGATTTGATCATGTTTCTTTCTGAAACAATTTATCAACCAGAGAAGTTGTTTAAATGCCATGTTGTATTTTGTCACAGCACTGTGTATCTTTGTTCAAACCTACATCTATCTGTAACAATTATATTAGGTCTAAACCTAATGACAAAGTTCTAACTTTAAATATACCACTGAGTCTATTCACGTATATCTGCAACGGGAGGCCTCACCTTAACCCTTGCTCTTACCCTAACCATAACTATAAATATAAATATAGACCTTACACAGATCTCTTTGTAAGTTTAGGCCTAACTCTAATCTATTCCTAGCTTCAACCTCATACTAAGCCAACAACTAACCCTAACTTGAATCCTAACCCCTAAGCCTAGTGTGACAGATAAACATAACCTAAAACTAGTCCTGACTCTATTTATAACCTTAAACCTAACACTAAACAAAGGTTTTCATCTAATTCAAATACTGACGTTCACTGCAGTCTAACCCTAACCCTAACCCTAAATATACCCCTACTTCTTAGTCTATACCTATCCTACATCTATCTTCCACCCTAAACTGATCCCTACCCTACATGCTTTAACCTGAACTAACTTGAATAGTAATGAAAACCCTGACTCTCAACCTAAACTTAACCTTTACTCAAATTGGAGTCCATTGTTTACCACTATTCATAACAAAACTGAAACCCTACCTTCAATCTAACACATAAATCTAAGTATAAAACTGATCATAAGCTAAACTATAACAGGAATTGGAGCTCTTATACTAATTTTATATCAATCTCAAACCTAATCCTATTTATACTCCTCATCCTAAATCTGATAATTTCTAACCATTTTCCTAAAACTAGCTGCAACACTAATTCCAGGACTAGCACTAACCTTAAGCCCAACCTAACTCCAGATATAAATAGTCCTCTAACATGCTAAAGGAAATCAATACCCAATCCAAACTCTGTTTTTGAGCCATCTCTTAACCCTAATATTAACTATAAGCATAGGCCTAATTGTAGTTCCAGCCTTAACTTTACCTTAAACCTTAGTCCTAATCCTCTCCCTAACCCTAAATTCACCACTAGCTCTAACCCTAGACCTAATTGAATACCAGCCAACACCATAGCTCTAACACTAAACTTAAATCTAGCTCAAACACCAGCCTTAAATATATCTGTAGCCTCTATGAAATTATAACCCTACCTCCTCCCTGAAATCTAAGACTTGTTCTAATCCTATCTCAGAAAATACTTGTAATACTTATATTTACTTTGTACAACCTCTAGCCTAACCTTATCTGTAAGCATAATTCTGTTTCTGCCATAAATCCTAAGCATGAACTAAACATTGCTTTATCCCTAACACTAAGAATAGCACTAACCCAAATAACAAATGTAGCTCTAAATTTCTTCAGGTCTAACTCTAATTCTAACCAAAACCTTAGGACTAACACCCAAACTGCACCTATTCTAACCCTAACCTTGCTTCTAAATCTAATACTAATACTAAAAATGTATCTAAAATATTCTTAGCCATAATAGTCCATACACTAACATTAATCTAAAAAAAAATCTTAAAGTGCCTCTAGACCTAACACTAACCTAGTCATAATCAAAATCAAATCCTAATCCTAAATTGTCTAACTCGAACCCCAAAACAACTAACTATACATAACTGTAATCAGATCATAGGTAAAATTTTAACCCTAACCACATAGTCCCCACACTAAAACTAACAACAAACCAATTCTAACACTAATTGTACCCCTTTTCCTAATGCTACACCTAGTCCTTTTTATAACCCCAGTCTTAAGCCTAACCTTAGTTCTGGTCCTAACTAGAACGTCTATCCAATATTTATTCCTGACATAGCTCTATTTTTAAGTGTATATCTAACACTACCTAACCCTTCCTTGTTTAAATATACCTTAAGCATACTACTAAATAAAACTAAAATACTAGTTATAATGCCAACTTTAATCCTAGCAGTAATTATAATCCTTAATGTACTGCTAATCTTAACCATACTCTAAACATAAACGCAGACCTATAAATAATCTTAACCATATTAGTAAAAAATTATCTAAGAACTAAAACAAAACCATAGGTCAAATCTCCAGCCTCAAACAAAAAACAATAAGGTGATAGATGAGGTAGTTCTTGTTATAAACCTAGCCCTAAATATTTATTGAATCCCAGAACTAAACCTAGCTCTAACACCAGACTTAACATTAATTCTAACTCCTGAACCTGAACACTGATCTAAAGCAAATACATATTCAGCACTTAACTCTAGTTCAAACCCTGGAACTAAATAAGTCCCCAGGTATAAACAGGTCTGTAGCTCTAACTCAAACCCAAACCCATAAACTAGCGGTAAAATGAACCTTTACCATACTTCTCGCACTAAGATTATCTCTTACACTGACTTTACATCAAGCTCTAATCAAAACTCATGCATGATCTAAAACTGGCAATAATTTTTCAGCCTAAAAGTAAATCTAGTTCTCATATAATCTGATGATAGTTGTGATGACAATCCTTGCTGTGACAATAACACTAAGTCTGCCACTGTCTCTAATGCTAACCTTAGAAATAACATACACACTCTCCCAAGACCTAACCCTACCTTTAAACTTTCTTCTAACCCCTAATTAATCTTAGCAATGTACCTCAAATTTTCCCTAGTTCTAGAAGGATCCTCAATCTGGCTTTGTTGTATCTCTACACATAACTCTAATATTTGCCATAGAAATAAACCTAAAATTGTCTCTAACTCTAATGCTAAGATTAGCCATAACTGTACTACTAACTATAATTCCAACCTTATCCCCATCAAGCCCTATATCTAACTCTAACCCTTCCTAACCCTACCACTAACCCTACTAACACAACTGAACTCTAAAAAAACACCCTAACTCTGATCTGAGATTCCCCTCTGTATGCTTTGAATACTATTGGTTAATAAAGGAACTGCTTTGACCAATAGCAAGGCGGAACTTAGCTAGGCAGGAAAAACTAAACTCAATGCTGCAAGAATGAAGGTGGAGTCAGAGAGAAGCCATGCAGCCCCATGGGAGACAGACAGGGGAACTTAGTAAGCCACAGTCATATGGCAATACATAGATTAATGGATATGGGTTAGTTTAGGATAAAGAGTTATCCAGAAATATGCTTAAGATATTGACCAAACAGTATTGCAAACAAAAAATAAAACAAAGCAATAAATCAGAGTTAAGCACAGCTTAACACCACAGATCCTTTAAGAGGTTTTCCTGATTCAACAGTAGCAGAGAAAAAGCAAAGCAGCTTTGAAACGGTGGTTTCTGAGCCATGCTGCCAGGATGAACTCTGACTCTTTCAAGAGATTTGGCTATGGAGTGTTTCAATAAGTTATGTGAGCAGAGTGCTACATCTTGTTTAATGGCAACATAGACCCACTGTGTGCCTAAAAAATGGGACAATGAATAGCTCTGCCATGCTGGGCTAGACAGAGAAAGCAGGCAGGGCCATATTTCCTCTAGCAGTGCCACCACTTAGGATCTTAAGCGCTTAGCATTTTAAAAAGCAGTCCTGATCAGAAAAGGATTACAGAAACACAATAAAGACAAATTCAGATGAAAAGGGTTACATGGTTGGGTAAAAAGAAGCAAATTTTTTTTTAAAGGTAAAGTATTTAAAGAGACAGATTACAGACAATCTTAGATTAAATGGAGTAAAGAAAAATAAGCCATGTAAAGATGGAATATTCACAAAGAATCTGGATTATGTATATTATTGTGTTTTCTTTGAATTTTTTTTTTACTGTGAAGGAGCTAAGTACAGGGAGACATTTCATTGTACAGGCTGCTAAGATAAACCAGCAGAAAGGTATCTTGACTTCAGAATTTGGGCCTAAAAATATGTTGCATTGGAAAAGAGGTTCTTATTTTGTTTTTCCTCAGAGTACGAGAACCTGTGGAATGCTTCCAGACTAATGTGGTTTTATAGATCAAGACTACCTGAAAGGCCTCTGTGAAAATCCCCAAAACTACTTCACTTAAAAAAAAACAGAAACAGTGTGAAGAGAACTACACCCAAATTCCAAATTATTGTTTATAAATGTTTGTTTACATTTAAAGGGGGATATTCTATAAAGATTTACATTGGTATGGATCTTGGTTTATTTGATACAAACTTAAGGTCAGTTTTATTATATGTATATTTCTGCTCTTGGTTAAGGTATTGTGTTTGTGCAGCTCATTTAAAAACTTAATGTATAATTAAGGAATATATGTTAATAGATAATCATCTATAATAGTCAAGTTTCTAGTCATTTTAGTTAGGTTTTCTAGCTATATAAAGATATATTTCAGTTATCTAGGTGATTTTCCAATCTTTCAAAGGCCTACATTACATTTAAAATGTTTTAAGAACTTAGGACATTTTATAACAGTGAGACACATCTGCTCCTGGCAGTACCAATTTACTTCAAGAAGATGATAGGCACCAAAGAGGATCTTCATGGAGTTTGCTAGCCATTTGGGCAAGAAACTGCTCTTTCCTGGACTGCTTGATATTATGCTGTATGAACTGGACATGCAGGATCCAGAGAAGAATGACTGCTGAACTTGCCTAAGGACTACCCTTTTGGGTTCCTGCTTCGTGAAAGAATCTGATAGACATTCTGCAGGACACATAAAAATATGACTGACAAACTGCCAATATAGGCAGAACTGTCTTTGAAATTTCCTGCTTCATGGAAATGCCTGCTGGATATGATGAGCCTGTAGGTTACAAATTAGTTTAACCCATTTCTATTAATCTGTATATCACCATGAGGTTGTGGCCTACCAGCAAAGTCTTAGTACATCTATCTCTGGTGATGGGTCCTTGGCATCTCTCTGACTCTGCCTTCTTCCTCCCAGCATCCCATTTAATTTTCCCCACCCACCTAATTTCTGTCCTATCAAGGGCCCAAAGCAGTTTCTTTATTAACCAATGAAAGCAACACAAAGACAGAAGGACCTCTTATACCATTTCCCCTTTTCTGTTTTAACAAAAAGGAATGCTTTAACATAGTAAATTACATATAACAGTTATCTAGCAATAATTACTGTTACAATATTTATATCTACTTTATCTTTTAACATAACTCAGGAAAATTATAACTACAAATTCTTCAACTCCATCAAAGATTCCAGAAGGATATAATATTACCTATGTAAACTGTAAGTGTATTGTAAGCAACTTCCAAAACTCTAGAATTGACAGAGATATATTGCTGCCTGAACAGTCACCCAAAGGTTTTCTGTACCATTGGGGCATCCATCTTTAGCCTATAGACCCGCAGTCCAGCAGAATTTTCCATGAAGCAGGAAATTTCAAAGACAGTTCAGTCACTTTTTTTCTTTATCCTGCAGAATGTCTCACAGACTCTTTCATGAAGCAGAAACCCCAAAGGATCATCTCATCTTTAGGCATGTTCAGCAATCATTTCTGTGTAGGTCCTGCATGTCCAGGCAAGAGCACTTTCTTGCCCAATGGCTAACCAACTCCATAAGGAGCTTCTTTGATGCCCATCTTCCTTTGAAGTAGATTGGTGCTGCCAGGAGCAGATGTGTCTCATTGTCATGAAAAGTCCTAAATTTTTAAACATTTTAAATGCCATATTCTGAAGGTCTCTGAAAGATTTGAAGAATCCCTATCCATCTGAAATACTTCTTTGTACATCTAGAAAAATCTAACTAACATGAAGACAAATTTAACAATTATAGGTGATTATCTGTTAACCTATATTTCTTAATTATACATTACATTTTTAATTGAGCTGTACAATCACAATGCCTTAATCAAGAGCAGAAAAATACATGTAACAAAATTGACTTTAAATTTGTATCAACAAACCAAGATCCATACCAAGACAAGTTATTCATATCTATATCATATCCCCCTTTAAATGTAAAAGAACATTTATAAACAATATTTGTGAATATGGGCATAGTTGTCCATACTGCTTCCTGCTGTTTGGGGATGCTGTTACTCAGGCCTTTTATGGTGTATCCTGTGAGCTAGGTTCATCTCTGTCACCAGTTGGGCAAAGTAATTTTTGAGGGTGTTCACAGCAACGTTTCAGGGGGACATGGTCTATCATACCATATTGGTCTGGAAGCAATCCACAGTTTCTCATCTTCTGTGAAAACAAAAGAAGAACCTCTTTTCCAAAGCAACTTATCCTTAGACCCAAATTCCAAAGTTATGATACCTTTATAATATACATGCTGGTTTAGCTTAGCAGCCCATATAATGAAATGTCTCTCTGTACTTAGCTCCTTTACAGTCAAAAAATTCAAAGACTATAATATACATAATCCAGAATCTCTGTGATAGTTCATCTTTATGTAGCTTGTTTTTACTCTATTACTTTTTAATACTTATTGTATTATTTGTACTCCTTTACTCCTTTAGTGACTGTCTGTACTCTGTTTCTTTAAAGACTTTACCCTCCCTTTTTAAAAAAGCATTAAGTTTATTTTATGACTTTCTATATTCTTTTTCTTGTCTCTTACAAACCTACATACATTTATCCAACAATATGACCCAGTTATAGGTCTTTTATGTCTGAATCTGTCCTACTGTGTATCTGTAATTCTTTACTGTCCAGGACCACTGAAAATGCTAAGTGCTTCTTAAAATCATAAGTTGCTTCATTGCTTCGGTATAGGCCATTGCCTTATTGCCCTACCCAGTCCAGCATGAAGGAACCACTTGCACCTCTGAGCTGTGTTGAACTGAGCCTCACTTCCAGGCACACAGCAAGTCCACGTTGCCATCAAGCAAGCCACAACACTCTGCTCACAAACCCAACTCAAATGCTCTGTAGCTGGACCTCCTGCCTGAAAAAGTTAGAGGTCATGCTGGCAGCCTGACCCAGAAAGCTGGCATTTTAGAATGGTCACAAATTTTTCCTGCTATGGCAGAATCAGGAAAGTCTCACTTAAAGGATCTGTGAGATCCTACAAACAGCAAGCAGATGTGTTAAACTGTTAAACTCTGTGAGATTTTATTTTTGGTCTAGAATTCCTTTTCAAGCCCTCTCAGGTTATACATGGATTTCATCAACCACATTGGAGCACCAGTAGGTAGAGCATGGGTCTCTTAATCCCAGGGTAGTGGGTTTGTGCCCCATGTTGGGTGCCAATTGTTGCAGGAGGGACTTTTTTGTCCCGGCCGCCTGGCTAACTTAACCACAAAATTATCACACAGAAACTGTATTAATTAAATCACTGCTTGGCCCATTCGCTCTAACTTCTATTGGCTAACTCTTACATATTAGTTTAACCTATTTCTTTTAATCTGTATATCACCATGAGGTTGTGGCCTACCAGCAAATTCTTAGCACATCCATCTCCAGTGATGGGTCCATGGCATCTCTCTGACTCTGCCTTCTTCCTCCCAGCATTCCATTTAATTTTCCCCACCTACCTAAGTTCTTCCCTATTAAGGCACAAAGCAGTTTCTTTATTAACTAATGAAAACAACACAAAGACAGAAGGGCCTGCTATAACAACTGTCCAGGCAGCAAGATATCTCTGTCAATTCTAGAGTTTTGGAAGTTGCTTGCAATGTACTTCCTGTTTACTTAGGTAATTGGTATAGGACCATGGTCTGTATTCTGTCAATTATATTTTAAATGAATGCTGATTGGCCAGTAGCCAGGCAGGAAGTATAGGTGGGACAACCAGTCAGAAAGTAGAGGTGGGTCAATGAGAACAGAAGTAGAAGGAAGTCCATTCCTCTGCTGTCATGACCAGCCACAGAAGAAGCAAGATGTGACTGCCTCGCTGAAGAAGGTACAGAGCCACATGGCTAACATAGACAAGAATGATGGGCTAATGTAAGTTATAAGAGTTAATAAGAAGCCTGAGCTAATGGTCCAACCAGTTTATAGCTAATGTAGACCTCTGTGTGATTTCTTTGGAACTTAACAATTGTGGGAACTGGGCAGGACAGAACCCCCTGACAACAGGTATTATCATATCCTTCTGGAGTCTTTGATGGAGTTGAAGAATAGCTAGCAAGAATATAGTTTTCTTTAGTTATGATAAAAGATAAAGTACTTGTAAATATTGTAACTATAATTCTTGCTTGATACCTCTCTTGTTATGTAATTTTACTATGTTAAAGTTAAAACCTTCCTTTTTTTATTTAAACAGAAAAGCTGAGGTTATATGGGATTCCCCTCTGTATGCTGTGAATACCATTGTTTAATAAAACTTCTTTGGGCTATAGCAAGGCAGAACTTAGCTAGGCAGGGAAAACCAAACTGAATGCTTGGAGAAAGAAGGCAGAGTCAGAGAAAAGCCATGTAGCTGCATTGGAGGTAAGCCACAGCCACGTGGTGATGCAAAAATTAATAGAAGTGGGTTAAATTAATATGTAAGAGTTAGCCAATAAGAAGCTAGAGCTAATGGGCCAAGCAGTGATTTAATTAATACAGTTTCTGTGTGGTTATTTCAGTTTGGAGCAGCTGGGAACACCGTAGGTGGCCTCCTACAACATAACCCTAATCATAATAACTATAAATAATCATATCCCAAACCCTAAACCAAACGCTAAATCTACCAGAACACTAAAACTATACCTAAAACTAACAAGAAAAATTTTTGGTACTACCTCTACCCCTAACGCTAATGCTACACCAAATTTTCTTCCTAATCTGATACCTAAGCTAATGTAGTTCTATTTGTAAGTTTATATATAACCCTAATCCTGGTCATGACTCTAATACTAAACTAAGCCAGTATATAATTATAAATTAGTAAAGACACTGAAAATTGGTATCTCTTAACAATGATCTTAGCCAAAAATAGCCCTAACCCTAATCCATATCCATATACATGTACAATCCTGAATGTTGTGACATTCTTGGCACACCACACACACACACACACACACATACTTGTGCTTGCAGTATTCTCAACAGAAGTCAGGCACAGATTTGTGTTTTCAATCTTTCTTTGAGACTGGGTGTGTAGAAGTTAGACAGACTAGGCTAGTTGTTCAAGAGACCTAAAGAGAAAGTGAGGGCAAAAAGCAAAAGCAGAAGTCTGGCCCCCAAAAAGCTACTGGGTAAGAAATTGTCTTCTGCATCTCTACTCTCTCTTACTATAATGACAAAATAATGTTTGTATCTGTCTGCCTTAAGAAAAGCCTGAAAGTTAGTGGCATAGTTGCCTGGATTGTTATCCATGTGTTAAACAATACCCAGGTGCACATTAAACATTTAAGATGTAAAATGTGTTTGGAAGGTAGACCTGGGAATAACTATAGTTTGTTAATTATTGTGAATTTTATCACATCTTGGAATCATGAACTTCCTCAATGATTCTAACAGAAATTGCCTCCCCATTATGCTATTAAAGAGGCACAGAGGCTCAGTTTTTCACAGGCTTTATTCTCTCACTGTACTTAATGATTCATCTGCCGCCATTGGATACTGAGTAAGAAAATCAATAATTTATTTTTTTAGAATCAAATTGCACAAGATTTCCCTTTGTGACCTTGCTGACACTATAAAAATTTGTTCCTTTTTCATTTCTCTTTAACAAGTGCAGGCATAGTGCATGTTCAGTAGAACTTTTAACACACACACCCTTGGACAACTGAAGTTTTAAGGTGATAAAGTAACAGAATTGTTTCTTTAGTCTTTCTTCAGATTCTGCACCACGTTTTTCTATAAATATTCATTAATAATCTTATAGCCATATAGAAGATCGAGGCAAGAAACCCAGAAAGTCAATGACTTTGTGATTGCGAGTCTCCTAGCCTCATCCGATGACTGGAGCTGAAAGTCCATTTCTTTTAAAATTGTCATGAGGACACATTACTGTTGGTGACTGTATAAATGTATCCTACTGGTAGTTTGGGGTCAGAAGGGAGGGAGCAGAAAACAATACACTCTGAAGGTGGGAGATAGGAGAATGAATAGAGTCTGGGTATATTCCCTGCATGTTCATCCTGGAAGCAAGAGGAACCAAGGGTTTGCATCTTCCTGGTGCATGGGCCAAGCCTGGGTGAATGAGTTTTGGCTTTCCCTTCAGGATTTCAGTTATCTGGAGGTGGGAGGAACCCTGAAAAGGAGGTTCCTCTTTACAACAAAGAGAGGGACAGTCATACAGTTTTTTTTTGGACTGGAAACAGTTGGACAGTTCAGACACAATATGAGGACTGGAGGGAGCAGAGGGGCCATCCAAATATGCCCAGAGTGTCCCTCTGCCCACACGAACTGCCAAACGCCAGGTCTGGTTGGTCCCTTCATGGCTGTCGCTCAAACTCAAACCTGTGCCATGGGTGACAATCCTGATGCTCCACGTGAAAAACAGCTACACAAGTTCAGACAACTAGCTGGCAGCCCGAGTGGCCTCTGCCATTACTGGGTTTCTGGGGCCTACTGTTGTATGCTGACCTCCACGTGCCTGCTGCTTAAAGGCTGACTATGTTGTTCCCCAAGAGTTTTTTCTCCTAAGAACAATCCTACCATAATGTAGGAGGTAATGTTCTCATTTATTCACTGGGAAATAAATTATTCTCCCCAGTGTGATTGTTAAAGAATTCCCCCAAATCCGTGCTTATGCATACTTGGGCCATTTCCCATTGGTTGTACAAGCCAGTCACTGATACCATCAAGCTCACCTTTTCTGTTACACTCACTCATTCTTGTTCACTTATGTGAAGCCAAGCATGCTGCTACAGGACAGCAACCAGTCACTGCAATAGCTGGGAAGTTGATAGTCCCCAATAACTAGATCCAAAGCTTCAGTTTCTCTTCACAGAAACCATTTCGCCCCATGCTTCCTCTAGAGTTCAGTACTAAGTCTGAAGCATCTTGCTGGTGGATAAGGAGTGACAGATCTTAGTCTCCTGTCTGCCTTCTCAGCTCAAGGATGTCGGGGGTTGGCACTGGCTTCTTGGGTGGCTGTTACAGAAAGATTTCCTTCAAGCTTAAAGCTTCCCCTCTAGTTAAAGGAAACCACTCAAAGAGAGGGAGATGTAGGCCAGCTGCCAGCAGGAGAATGGAGGCAGAAGGGCCTAGCTATTCTAGTGAGACTGTATTCTTCAGTTTCTGGCTGCCTTCCTCTTCATGAGTCCCTAGGTGAAAGGCCTTTGGGGAGAGAGTGATGTCCTTCAGCTTAACCTTGTATTTTATGAGTGAAATGAACCAGGAATTCCCCAAAATTAAAATTTCTTTGATCTGACTGGAGCTTGCAGGATTGATTATTTTAAGCCACTGTCTTAATTGGGGTTTCTATTGCTGTGAAGAGAAATCATGACCATGAAAACTCTTATAAAGGAAAACATTTAATTGGAGTGGCTTACGGTTCAGAGGTTTAGTCCATCATCCTCATGGCAGAACATGACTGCATGCAAACATGGGACTGGAGAGGTAATTGAGAGATCTAAATCTTGATTTGCAGACAACAGGAAATGAACTGTGTCACTGGGTGTAGCTTGAGCATAGGAGACCTCAAATCCCACCCTCACAGTGACACACTCCCTCCATGAAAGCCATACCTATTCCAACTAAGCCACAACTCTTAATTGTACCACTTTCTTTGGTGGTCATTTTCTTTCAAACCACCATAGTCACCTTCAAAAATCTATCACTTGACTGCCTAAAAATGACCAGATGGGGACAAAGTAAACAGCTGAAAAAAGAAGCTTTATGAGGAAGCCCTTTCTTGATTGGAATTCAGTTTCTGTCTAAAACATTGCATTCAACTTTAAACCCAGATTGGATGCTTTGCACTTTGTAACACTCAAAACTCGATAGCCTTTCACACATAGAATCTTTGAGATACTGACTTATTGGATGTTGGATGTGGTGGCTTGGATGAGAATGTCCCCATAGGCTCATAGATTTGAATTCTCAATCACCAGAAAGAGTAGGAGGTATATCATTGTTGGAGGATGTGTATCACTGCAAGTGGGCTTTTAGGTTTTCAAAAGCCCCAGCGAACTCCAGAGTCTCTTTTTTTCTTCTGCCTGAGGGTCTGGATGTAGAATTCTTGGCTATTTCTCCATGGACATGACTGCCAGCATGCTGCCATGCTGGCTGCCATGCAGATAGTGGACTAAACCTCTGAAACTTGAAGCAAGCCCCATTTAATGCTTTCTTTTATAACAGTTGCTGTAGTCATGGTGTCCCTTCACAGAAGTAGAACACTCAGTAAGACACTGGAGAATAAAAATTTATATCCTGCTTTTCCTTGGGTGAGAAAATTATTAAGTGCACCTCTCTGTGAAGTGAGACCACAAAGCCCTCTCACTATTGTTTGTAGGAGGAAAAAGCTGCTTCTTTGTTTCCAGGCTGCCTAGAAACCAAAATAATCACACAGAAACTGTATTAATTAAATAACTGCTTGGCCTATTAACTCTAGCTTCTTATTGGCTAACACTTACATATTAATTTAACCCATTTCTATTAATCTGTGTATCGACACATGGCTGTGGCTTACCAGGTAAGGTTCTGTCTGGCTTCATCAGGGCTACATGGCTTCTCTCTAACTCCTCCTCCTTTTTCCCAGCATTTCATTTAGTTTTCCCCTGCTAGCTCTGTTCCCCAATAGCTCTGCTATAGGACCAAAGCAGTTCCATTATTAACCAATGATCTTCACAGCATATAGAAAGGAATCCCACATCAATTGTGAAGATGACATGAGGTACTTGGGGAGTCTCTAGAATGTTCTTGACACATGGTAAAAGTAAAGAATATTTACCCTTCTCTTTTCTAGAGCACGTGAAAGGCATAACAAAACTAATGTCTGAAGAGTTTAAACACATGAGTGCACTCCTTCCATGGGCCAAAGTTGGCTTTGACTTCCTGGACTAGGTGGCTGTCACATGCACCTAGTGTGTAGACTATTCCTTTCCTCTTCCTCCGTGCTGGTCACATTCCTCTTTTAAAGTCAGCCCTCTCTGCTGAGTATAAGACTTTTGACCAGCAAACTTCAGGGCTTCAGCCTTTCCTCTAAGGATCCCCCCTTCCTCTAAAATTCCCCTTTCACTGACCAGTTAGAGCTCAGGCTAGGGTTGGTTTTGCTGGGAATGTGAAAAGTACCTGGAGCTCACTAGCTTGTCCTTTGAGCCTCCAGTCATCTAGGCCAATTTCTTTGTATGGATCACCAGGGCTGTCTCCACTGTTTCTATCCCCTTAGTTAGAACAATATTGAACATTATTTACCATCATTACATACTGTTGTTTACTATTTTCCAAAATGATTATTAGAAGCAGGAGTGAGTATTGTTTTAGTCCAATATTTCATTATACAGATGAGGGGAGAGAACCCAGAGAAAAGGCTTACCCAAGCCAGGCAGTAAGTACCAGTTGAGCTTGGGTTCCTAAACACCTCATTGTCCCATTCAGTGTTCATGCTGTCTGACTTTCTGGTTATTTTCCTTTTTGTCTTTTTCTTGGAGATATTATATTTGTGTGATATATGTTTATAGATATGTACATATATGTGTATTATATATTACATTAATTATATTCTGTGTATGTTTAGGTACATATATGTATATATGTGTGCATGTTTATTTATTACAAGTTCTCATTATGTATCTTTGGTTTTTTTGAAACTTACTATGAACATCAGCATAGCCTGTATGAACTCATAGAGTTCCTTTACCTCTTCTATCAGAGTGCTGGGACTAAAGGTGATGTCAGCGTGGCTCATTTCCATTCTTAAATTATGATTTCAAACTTTTGAATATCACTTAAATTATAGAGATATTTTGGTGAAATATAAAATAGGTAAGCTTTGAATTATCCTAGCTGCAGTTTTCCTATTTGTGAAATAGGTATAGCTTAAATTAACCACATGTTTTGTCTGGATGGTTAAGATTAGTCCAAAGAGGTGAAAATATTGCATCACTCCTGTTTGGTCTACAGCAAGTTACCCTAACAACCTAGAAAAATAGTTGCCGATTGTGGAAGGATTTATAGAACTTCTACCCATTTGCTTATGAAAACATCTCCTTTTCTAAACTCCTTTGAATGGGGAAGCAAGGCCTAACTGGAAATCACCTACTCATAGGTGGTTTTGTACAAGTCATGGCCTCTCTGGCTTGTACAAAAGACTCATGTTCAGGTAGAGGAACAGACACAGATAGATCTTATATTTGGTATAAGAAACAAATATATTCTTTTCAAATTTCAGGTTTATCACCCCTAAGTCCATAATCCCAAATGCCTCCTGCTACAAATCTGAAACTTCTTGATTAATGACTCAATGTAACAGATGGAAAACTCCCAACTTGATGAAGGCAAAAGTCACAAAACAATTGCACACAAGTTTGAAGTTATGATTAATAAAAGGGTTATTTATTTAAAGGAAAAATTTACAGATCACTATCTTAGACAATAGCCCTCTGCACAACCAGGAAAGGAGTCTAGTAGTCGGAAGCTGAGTCCAAAGCAAGAGAGAGAGCACACAGCTACCACTTCTTTTTAAAGCAAAAGAGACCACACCCAAGTGGGATGGTATCTTAAAGGCTATTGGCTGAAGGAGTGGAAGGAGCTCCCGCAGCACCTCCCCCTTTTGTTTAAGTAAGAGAGTTCTAAACCTACTACAAAATTATATAAAATAAGAACAAGTATCCTATTCTATCTAGCTTAAGTCTTGTATAATAAATAACTTGGCCATGTCATGAGAGGTTATCTAGTCTTCAACCCCATCGAAGGTCTGAGAAGGAAATAATGTTATCTGAGTAATTAGGAAGTGCAATCAAACAACTTCCAAAACATGCAACAAATCACAGAGACAACTGCTACCTGGGCAATCACCCAAAGTCACATTTGCAATGTTGAAGCAACCAACTTTGGCTAAGGCCTAGAATAACTGACAGATTGTTTTTAAAGGCAAGAAATTTTTCAAAACCATCTTACCCTGTCTTGGCAAGATTTGACAGTTCTGCTTATCCAACTTGAAACCATGTATTGTGACTCAGCTGAAATTAAGGTGCACTAAAATTTATTGTACAAAATTACCTTTGGATTTCATGTATATAAAATTTTGTGTTTAGAAATTTTAACTATCCACTTTCTGACTGGTGCTAAGGCCCACTCATGAGACATAATATATTCCTGGCACTCTTAATGCAGCCACAAACCTACAACTAGATAGATCATAGGCCCTAAAGGAGAAACTGCTAAGTGGACATAGCATTCAAATGATTCCTAATTACTTATTGCTATACCCATGAATCACACTGTATAATAGGTGACTTCAGTACCCCACTATTATATTAGACAGGCCAACTAAACATTATAATCATAAACATTTGAGTTAACTGATATCACAAATTAAACAGACTTAATAGATATCTACAGAACATTCCATCCAAATACTACAAAATATATATGCTTCTTAACAGCTCAAAGAGTGTTCTCAAAATAGATCACATATTAGGGTTCAAAGAAAGTCTCATAAAATTATAGTAAAATTGAAATAACTTTTTGAATTCTTTGACCACAATGCAGTAAAGCTAGAAAACAACAGCAACTGAAACTACAGAAAACATAAACTCATGTAGCTCAAGCAACACAGTATCAAATGACGAAAGAGTCACAGAAGAAATTAAGATAGTTTAAAATTCCTAGAATTAAATGAATATGAAAATCTGTGAGATATAATGAAAACAGTCCAAATAATAAAGGTCATAGACATAAGTCCTTACATAAAAAAGGGAGGTACTCCAATATACCTTATGGCTTTGGAGAAACAATAGCAATTGGTAGATGGAAATAAATATTAAAGTCAAGACAGAAATTATTGAAACCAAAAAGAAAAATAATATAAAGTATCAGTGAAATAAAGTAGGTCCTTTTGAAACATAAATCAGATGGGTAATCTCTTAAACTAACAAAAGAAAAATGAAAAAGACAAAATAAGATCTTAAAAATTAGACATATAAAGTGAGTCCTTTAAAGGAGTTACCAATAAAACCCTGAAAATAGTAAATACATGCCTTACAAAAATATACTCCATTGAATTGGAAGGGATGAATGGGTCTTTGTTCACATTATCCTAAGGGAACACATAAAATGCAATCATAATGATCTCACTCAGAAACACTTTCAGACATACCTGGGTGCATTGTTTTACCAGCTCTATCAGCATCCATTTGTCCATTCAACTTGATAAAAGTTAACTGTCACAATATGTTTTGTTTTTAGTGTAGTTTTCCTTCCACAGAAAAATTAAGCAGAGAATGTGTAGCCTCCCTTGCTACCAACACTTAGTACCAGAGTGACATATTTCTTAAAATTGATGAACTGTTGTGCCACATAGTAGAATAATGTTCATAGTTTGCATTAGGGTTCATCCCTGATACTGCAAAAATGTCTAATGATATAGCAATTACCTTAAAAGTCTTTTATGCTTTGCCTATTCATTCTTCCTTTCCTATACACTTTGGGTACCACTGATGACTTATTATATCTGTAATTTTGCCTTTTATAGAAAGTCATATGGTTGAAATAATACTCCTTGTAACTTTTTCATTAAACTTCTTCCATGTGGTTTCATGAATCAATAACACTTTTATTTTTAGTGGTAAATATTTTTATAGCCTTTGTGTTTCACAATTTATCTCTCACCTTCTAAGGACATCAGGATTGCTTCAAAATTTTGGCAGTTATACATAAACCACCAAAACATCTATGTGAGGTTCCTTTGTGTGATGTCTATTTTTGTTGTCAACTCAATTACATCTGCAATTAACTAAAATTCAAATGACTAGGCACACTGGTGAGGGGATTTGGTTGTTTGGTTGTTTTCTTAATTAAATAATTAGAAGTGGAAAGGCCCTCTTCTAATCTGGATCTTTAAGGTGTGGAGATAAACCCTCAATCCATATCTTTGAAGTGGAAAGATCCACTTTTAATCTGAACCACACCATCTGCTGGTAGTCATATAAAGGGCATAGAAAACGGAAGCATCTCTTTTAGCTTTCTTTCTCTTGCATTCACTAGCAATTCCATTCCTTCAATGGAATTAAAGCCTACCTGTTCAGGATTCTGTAGTATACTGACCATTTGAATCATTCAACGTCATAGACTGAACAACCATTTGGATTCTTGTACCTTCTGTTGGTAGACAGTCATTGTTGAATGACCTGGACCACAGCCTGTAAGCCATTATAATAAATCCCCTTCATATATATATATATATATATATATATATATATATATATATACACAGAGAGAGAGAGAGAGGTTCATTCTATATGTTGTGCTGCTCTAGAGAACACTGACTAACACATTATGTGTACGTAAATTTTCAATTATTTTGAGTAAATTGGAGTGAGACTGATGGCTCACAAGGTAAAAATGTTTGATTTTGTAAGAAACTGCAAACCTTTCTGAGAGACTAATGTTTTCATTCCTGCCATCAGAGGATGAGAATTTGTAATATTCCATGTCATCTGACGTACTTGTTTTTCACTGTCCTTGATTTGGGACATCTTAATAGGGTAAGGTCATTTATTGTTTTAATATGACAATATCTGATACACACATATTTTCATTTGCTTATTTTTCAGCTGTATTTCTTCTTTTCTAACATGTTTGTTAAGGTTTTAAGCCATTTCAACCAAATTACCATTTATTTACCAACTTAGGCAACAGACCTTTATTAATTATGGCCTCTTAAAATATGTTGTCTTAGTTGTGGCTATCTTTTCACTCTCCTGCCAATGTCTTTCACCAGCCAGCCAATTTCAGTCTTAATGAATTCAGTCTCCTAGATTCCTTCTTTGATGACTCCATCCTTTTAAAATGTGTTTAAAGAGTTATTCCATAGAAATGGTGATATATGCCTTTGCCCAGCACTCAGAAGGCAGATCTCTGTGAATTTGAGGCCAGCTTTATCTATAGTATGATCTAAATCACTCGTCAAATTATAATCTAATCATTCTATGTTATGCTACCTTAGTTCTTTGTTACAAAATCTTTGTTGACCATATATTTAATTTTTATTTATTTATTTTATTTTGTAGTGTTTGAGATAGGATATCACTTTTACTCCTGGCTGACCTAAAACTAACTCCCCATTTAGGCAAAGCTCCCTGAGATCTGCCTGCCTTTGCTGCCCCAGTTCTAGAACTAAAGGTGTGGTCATCATACAAGACTATCTTAGGGTTTCTATTGCTGCAACCAGACACCATGAATAAAAAGCACATTGGGGAGAAAAGTGTATTGATTTACACTTCCACATTGCCATTCATCGTCAAAGGAAGTCAACACAGGACTCAAACAGAGCAGAATCCTGGAGGCAGGAGCTAATGAAGGGGTCATGGAGGGGAGGTACTTACTGGCTTGCTCCCCACAGTTTTCTCAGCCTGCTTTCTTAGAGAAACCAAGGACCACAAGCCTAGGGATGGCATCATCCACCATTGCCTGGGCCCTCCCCCCACTGATCACTAATTGAGAAACTGCCTTACAGCTAGATCCCATGGAGGCATTTCCTCAACAGGGGCTGCTTTCTCTCTGATGACTTGAGCTTCTAAGGTCACAGTGAAGTCATACAATTCATATGGTCAAGTGATGCCAGTAAAACCTGGGATTCATTTAATGTTTGATATTGAACAGATCTTTTTCTTTGTGAATTCAAAGAATTTTTTAATTGCTGCCATTTTTCATACATATACATTCAGTTACATGATGCTATATAGTGTTAAAACCGACAGTTTACAAAGCTTTGTGTAAAGATCAAATTATGAAGACCTAATATTGGTAATATCAAGGCTTTCTATTCATAAACATGATTACCTAGTTACTCATGTAGTTCTTGAATTTTTCATTAGAATTTTTTTCCTTTCCATCATATACATCTTCCATATTTAAAAATTTACCCTAAATTACATAAAGAAATATAAAGATGTGTATAGAGACTGCAAGATACATACAGAAGGTAGGGTGCACATTTAAGCTAGTTTAATTATTTCAACCTCAGATTTGGATGAAGGCCAGCAGAGTGCCACTGGGTCTGCAACCTTTAATGGAAGTGTCCAGCACAGAGCTCCCCCAGGCCTATGGAAATGAAGCCATTTGCTGGGTCTGATGTAGTTAGCTAGACACTTTTCCAGATCTGCTAATTTCTGCCCCATTCATGGAAGTGTGAACTAAACACTAGGCATTCGCAGCATATTATTAACTACCTAGATTAATTATCCTTGCATCACTAGAATGAAGATATCTGACATAATTTCTAAAAAGAAAGGTGTATTTTGGCCTAGAGTTTGGAGAGTCTGGTCTAAGGTAAGGTGGACCCATTTTCCGTCTCTGTTGAGGTAAAGGCAGAGTGTTAATCACACTTAAGGTTACCAGGCAAAATAAACAAGCATTTCTAGTATTTAAAACAGTTTGTCTTTTATAACACATCACAGATTAGTTATCTGTTCTCAGATAATAAAAAATGTATGAAGATTATAGCTTTCTAAATTCAACTTGATATAAAAATGATCTTACAAATGTTTAATAAATTTCTTTACTATATTGCATATTTAAGAAATATTGTAATTTGGCTCAGCCTAGGCAGGTGAAAGACCTGCACAGTAGTGCCTGTGTCCTCACAGTCTGCGCTGCCTGAAGGCACATACAAGTCTCCTGGTGCCACTGAACTTAAATGGGTGAAAGACATCCACAGGCCAGTCTGGTCTTCACAGTACTGGTTGGCTGATGATAGCCATGGGACTGCTCATCACCTTGCAGCACTGGCCAGGCATTTGCCATTATGATGAGCAAACACACAGCAGAGAAATTGAGGGAGAATGAGAAGCAGAATGGTTCATGTGGTGTGGGAAGAGGAAAAACTGAAGAATTAAAGGCAGTGACAGACTGATGTGCATAGCCTGCTTGCCACCCAGGGCCAGGGTGATGTTTAGCCCAGGCTGCAGCCAAGGTCCATGTCAGGGTTTGTGCCCCTACTACAGCTGACATCTGTGATGGTGTCCTTAGCTTCAGTAACCAATGAAAGTCATGGATGCCTGGGATATATTCAGCCACCTGAGTCCATGTTGGTGTCTGAGGACTATGCTGACTGACACTGGGGCCATAGTGATGTCCAAGACCAGGCTGAGGTGTAGGGTGATATCTGGGTCCATGACCTAACTGCAGCCAGGATTTGCATTGTTGTCTGTAGCTCCCGATACCATGGAAGGTTATGCTGTTGCTAGGGATCTTGCCACCTCCTGATGCCATGTTGGTGTCCAAGGCCATGCTGCTGCAGGGACCATGCCAATTTAAGTGGCCTGTGCTGCCACCTGGGGCAGTGGTAACATCTGGGCCCATGCTGTTGCTGAGGACCATGTCTGGGTCCAGGGTCTTTCTTTAGCTGACTTCTGAGTTGATGTTTGTGACTCATGTTGCCACCAAAGGTCACACGGATTTCTGAAGTCTAGGCCATAACCTGTGATCATGTGTCACCACCAGAGCCTAATCTAAGTGGTCTGTACTGCCATCTGCGTCATTGGAGTCATTCAAGCCCAGGCTGCTGCTGAGTGCATGGCCCTATATAGCCAGGGGTTCTGAGTTGATGTCTGTGGTCATTTTACCACAGGAAGCCATAGTAGGCATGCTTGCTGTAGCCCAAGTGTCATTCTGAGTTGTCTCCACCCTTCACTGGCCCTGGGACAACTGGACCTACCCCTTGCTAGACACTGCCGCAGGAGAACTGGCCCCATCCCTTGTAAAGATCTACAGTCTTAGAGTTTTAGACAGGGCTGTTCCACCCTCCCCTTCATTCAGAGAGATGGCTCTACCCCTTAGCATGGGCTTGGGAGGGCTGGCTCCAATAGCTTGGGCTTAGGAAATCTGGCTCCACTACTCACCTGAGGGGAGCTGTCCCAGCAGTCTGGACTGGCCATCTTAGCTACTATCCAGGGTCATTTCCTTTCCCATCTTTGACTTGCTTGAGAAGGTAAAGGGACTGGTACTGAGGAACTGTTGACTGAGTTTTCTGTCCTGCCCAGTTCCTGTAGTCATTAGGTCCCAAAGAAATCACAGAGGTCTACATTACCTATAAACTTATTGGCCCATTAGCTCAGGCTTCTTATTAACTCTTATAACTTATATTAGCCCATTATTCTTGTCTATACTAGCCACATGGCTCGGTACCTTTATCAGTGGGGCAGTCACATCTCACTGCTTCTGTGGCGGGCTCACAACTGCAGAGAAATGGGCTTCCTTCTTCCCAGAATTACTTGACCTGCCTCTACTTTCTGTCTGGTTGTCCCACCTATACTTCCTGCCTGGCTACTGGCCAGTCAGCGTTTATTTAAAATATAATTGACAGAATACAGACGATTCTCCCACACCAAGTACAATAGCTGCAATATCTCCATAACTTGGGGCAACAGCAAGTCCTGGGAAAAGTTTCAGTGATGATGGTATGTTAGAAACCATAGACCTTGAACCAGACCAATGACTTATTGCAATGAACATCTGTGGCAGGGGTGGGAGGCTGATTAGACAGAAGAGAATACTTCATGACATACCATAGCTCCTAATGCCACTTGAAAGAATATAGAGGTATTGGAAAGGTGAGAAAGATGGAGTGGGAGGTGGTTTTTCTTTTGTTTTGCTTTTAATTAATTTGGGGGAATATTACTTTTTAGAGGATGCTGCAGTGGTGGAAGGCAGATATAGAAGGACTGGGAGGTAAGATGGATTGGGGTGCATAATGTGAAATTTCCCAAGAATCAACAAAGAATTATGTTATCAAAAAGAAATATTATAAATTACTAGAAGACCAGAGAACTAAGAAAAATAGCATGGCCGTAATCCACAAGGCCCTTTATGTAAGGTTACCAAAATATGAATCATTTCTCTAGAGATGCATGTATATTGAATATTACCATCTGCATATCACTTTTATTTCAATATAAAAAGTATAGGGTGGCTTCATTGTAATCTGTTATAAGGAAAAGAAATGACAAATAGAATCCTGAGCCACCAGTTGATAAGGAGAGGCAGACATTGAGTTTTTCATTCAACTTGGCCAAAAATAAAAAAAAATGCACATCTGAGTACAAATATGTATTGTACCACAGTTAGTCAAATGGGAGAACTTTGTATTTTTTAAGTTAATTGGATCTTTAGAAAAAATATTACAATCATCTTCTATTTTAAAGTGTCATATAACTCAGTCAACAATAAAGTAAGTTTAAACATACCTATTGTTTCATTACTAATTTTGAAATATTAGATGGAAGATATTTTGTCATGACTCTCTATAACATTAAACAAATGTTTGCATATGTCTTAAAAATTACCCGAAATTGGAAAAAAATGGTAAAAATAAGAGCATGTAGGAAATTATTGATGTAAAAACATATCTTTAATTCTTTTTCTTTTTTTGTTTTTTTTTAAATTCTTTTTTCCCATATTCTTTTAATTTTTTCCATTAAAAAAAAGAATTTACATTTCCTTCCCTTCTCCCAGTCCCCTCCCACTCCTCCTCTCCCTCCCACTGCTTCCTTAAAAGAGGGCATGGTGCCCAGCCCTGTGGGAAGTCCAAGGCCCTCCCCCCTCCATCCCCGCCTAGGAAGGTGGGCATCCAAATCGACTAGGTTCCCAAAAAGATAATACATGCAGAGGAGATAGGTCTTAGTGTCATTGTTGATGGCTTCTCATTCTGCCCTCATTGGCAGCCACATTTAGAGAGTTCAGTTTGATCATATGCTCATTCAGTCCCGGTCCAGCTGGATTTGGTGAGCTCCCATTAGATCAGGCACACTGTCTCAGTGGGTGG
>PVIU01023738.1:0-27328 GCA_004026605.1 Ondatra zibethicus | reverse complement strand
GAGGTGTTCATATGTTTGTGGATTAATATCCGGATCTTCTATTCGATTCCATTGGTCAACATCTCTGTTTTTATGCCAATACCAAGCTGTTTTCATTACTGTAGCTCTGTAATAGAGTTTGAAGTCAGGGATGGTAATGCCTCCGGCAATTCCTTTATTGTATAGGATTGTTTTGGCTATCCTGGGCTTTTTGTTTTTTTCAACAACCTCAATCATCAGAGAAATGGAAATCAAAATGGCTCTGAGATACCAATTTTACACCTGTCAGAATGACTAAGATCAAAAAAATACTGATGACAGCTTATGTTGAAAAGGATGTGAAGTAAGGGAGCACCTTTCCACTGCTGGTGGAAGTGCACACTTGTACTTTGGAAGTCAATATGGCCATTTTTCAGAAAATTGGGAATCAATCTACATCAA
Source organism: Ondatra zibethicus (assembly GCA_004026605.1). NCBI lineage: Eukaryota > Metazoa > Chordata > Mammalia > Rodentia > Cricetidae > Ondatra > Ondatra zibethicus. Next base: position 26,908 of record PVIU01023738.1, on the reverse strand, counting down.
GACCTAACAATAACAATCTTGGGTATATACCCAAAGGATGCTCAATAATACCACAAGGACACTTGCTCAACCATATTCATAGCAGCATTATTCATAATAGCCAGAACCTGGAAACAACCTAGATGCCCTTCAACAGAAAAATGGGTAAGGAAAATGTGCTACATTTATGTGATGAATTATCACTTAGGTGTAAAAAAACAATGACCTCATGAAATCAGCAGGCGAATGGATGGAACTTGATAAAAACATTCTAATTGAGGTAGCCTAGCCCAGAAAGACAAACATGGTATAACTAACCTACAATCCACAGCCCCAGAGAGGCTAGTTAACAAGGAAGGCCCAAGAGGAATGCATGGATTTCCCTTATGAAGGGAAATAGAAATTTGGGGTAGAGGGTGGGAGAGGGAATGTGTGAAAGGCAGGTTTGGTGCAGGATGGAGAGGTAGAGTTAGATATTGGACTCATTTCAATGGTAGGGAGAAACCTGGAGCCAGCAAACCTCCCAGGAATCCACAAGGATAACCTCAGCTAAGACTCCTGATAATAGTGGAGAGGGTGCTTGAACTGGCCATCTACTGTAATCAGATTGGTTACTGCCCTAATTGTCATCAGCAAGTTTTTATCTATTAACTAATGGAAGCAGATGCAGAGATCCACAGCCAAGCACTCAGCTGAACTCCTGCTGAAGAAAGGAAGGAAGGATTGTATGAGCCAGGGTGTTCAAGGTCATAACCGGGAAATCCACAGAGACAGCTGACCTGAGATTGTGGGAGCTCATGGACTCTTTACCAACAGTTAGGGAGACCGCCAACGTAGGCCCCTTACATGTGTATGTGGCATTTGGGTAACAAATAACAGTAAAAGTAGGACTTGTCCCTGGTGCTTATCTGGCTTTTGGGAACCCGTTCCCCATACTGGATTGCCTGTCTTGATTCAGATGGAAGAGCTTGGTCCTGCCTCAACTTGAAGTTCCTTACTTTGTTCAAGTAGTCCATGGGATACCTGCCCCTTTCTTAATGGAGACAGAGGAGGAGTGGATGGGAAGAGGGGAATAGCTGGAAAGCTGGGGGAGGGAGCAGGAAGAGAAGGGGGAGGGGAACCTGTGGTCAGTACGTAAAACAAACGAAAAAATGCTAATAAAATAAAAAAGACTATAAACAACATGAGCAAAGTATTTTATCAGTTTTGACTACCAAAAGTGTCTTCTCAAATTACAATTTTATGCACAGGAATTGTTCAGTAGTAAGTTAAATGAATAAGTAAGTAAATATACCCTAATCTATAGTAACACACAATTCAGTCACTTGTTATGGGTTTATGTCTGAAATGTCCCCCAAACCACATGCATTGAAAGCTTGGTACCTACTGAAACAGTGTTCCTAGTTACATCCTTTGAGAGTACTATTAGATCATGAGGTCTCTAACTTAATCAGTAAATAAATACACTGATAAATTAATAGCTTGATGTGCTACGTAGAGTTTGTAGAAAACTAAGCTATGGCCTTAGTTGGACGACATGAGTCACAAGTTGTGGAGCTCCTGCTTTGATGTTCTAGCCCTGTGCTTGCTTGCTTTCTATGTCCAACCATAAGATAAGCAGCCCTGAGCCACATGCTTCCTCACCATGATGCTTTGGTCGCCTGGAGGCCAGAAACCGTGGACCCAGATGACCATGGGCTGAAATCTCCACAACTGTGGGCTCAAATAACTCTTTACTGCTTTGAAATATTTACATTGGGTATTGTCACATGACACTGATAAGGTAAGGGACACCTTAAACAATAGATAATCTAAATACATGTATAGTCTCATGGATATATTTGCATGAGAGTTGTTTCTTCTTCTTGGAGAGGCATCCCTTCCCACCACCTTCTGCTTCAAGACCTCTGCTGCTACCTACGCTGGAAAACCTGAAGCTCTTCCAGGAAAGTGTGGCTCAGATGAACTGCTGTTTTCCAAATAGCTTTCTGACTCTTAGCATCTGTTATTTGCACCGCCTGTTAGAACACGGCAGCATGCTCTCATAATTGTCTCCATGTCTCCCTCTCTTACCATAATGCAAAGTTCATTGGGACAGTAACTAGACCTTATTTATTTTTCACAAAATATAGAGGACAAAAAGTCAATAAATATTTCCAAATGCAGTAATCAATTATTCAACAGCTCAGATCTATATATCAGTCTGTGGCTTTCCAGGAAAGCTGACTGGAAACAAAATGCAAAAAGGACAATAAGTTAAACTAAATATGCAGGTGAGATTTCGTACCATTAGTGACAGGTATTTGTTTTGTGAATTTCATTTCCAAGGGACCATAAGAAATAGAAATTAAAATGAGAATAGGACAGTGGAATTTGAAAATTCAAGTCTGGGTCAGATTAGGAACCAATTTTTCCTTGCCAGTAAATACACTGTCTGGTTGAAACACAGAAGTAAAAACGTAGAGCTACTAATGAGACCTGGGGCATAGGTGAGAACACATTTCAAACTGCAGCACAAACTTTTGCCTCAGAAACTGTAACAATGGTTGTTCCTAGTCTTATTGGAACTTTTGTCAAGCTCTAAACACTTACCGAAGCGGACAAGACGCAGGTGTGAGGGCTCCTGGAAATCTCTCTTTTTAATAAAGTACAGGTGTAAATGTAAATGCGCACACTGGGAATTTTCTAAGTCCCTGCCATTCACGGGATGAGTAACAGAACTCAGTTGCTGAAGCAAGGGGGAGAGCTACCTCCAAAAGCTGCAACACTACAGTCACTATATTGAAGATGGTGTTGTACTCCAAATATATTCAAGGTTTATCAGACAAAGAGTGACAAACAAGATAGTGTTGCCCTTCCTACCTGTTCATAAAAATAAAAAATTACTCCTAGAAACTTCAATCACGTATATGCTCAGAAACAAATGAAATTATTTAATGAAGAGGAGAATTGAGAAGTTATAAGAAGTAGAATAAGATGAAATTATATCTCTGGCTTTATAAAATTGATTTATAATATATGTGAAATATTAATATATTATTATTGTAAAAAAATAAAATCATATGATAACTTGTCTTTTGGGCATAGCTTAATGTATAAAATATATTTTCAGAACAGAGTCTAGATAAAAGGAAACATGCCACTTAACTGAGTGGTGGTGGTGGTGCATTTCTTTAATTCCAGCACTCAGGAGGCAGAGGCAGGCAGATCTCTGTGAGCTCAAGGACAGTGTGGTCTACAAAGTGAGTTCAAGGAAAGCCGGGACTGTGATACAGAGAAAGCCTGTCTTGAAAAACCAAAACAAACAAACAAAAAACCCAAAACACAAAAAACAACAACAACCAAAGACCATGCTACTTGTGGCAGTTTAAATATATTTGACCCCCATAATCTCAGAGGAAGTGGCACTATTTGGAGGTGTGGCTTTCTTGGAGTGGGTATGGCCTTATTGAAGGAAGTATGTAACTATCAGGGTGGGTTTTGAGGTTTTCTATGCTCAGTAAACCATCCAGTGTCTCAGTCAACTTTCTGTTCCATGCAGGACGCAGTACTGTCAGCTCCAACAACATGTCTGACTGAATACTGCCATGCTCTGTTTCATGATAATGGACTGAACCTCTGAAACTGTAAGCAAGCTATCCGCAATTAAATATTTTCCTTTACAAGAGTTGCTATGGTCATGGTGTCTCTTCACAGCAATAAAAATGCTAAAATAGAAGTTGGTACCAGGCACTAGGGTATTGCTGTGATGGGCTTGACCATGTTTTCTTTAGAAGAAATATGGACCTTGGGACTGAGGATTAGAACAGCAGTTTCATGCTTAAGTGCTATTTAATGGGCCATTCTAGTAACAGCACGGAAAACAGTGGTAGCAAACGTGATTTGATGAACTGTAGGAGGCTTGCTCAAGAGGTTACAGAGGAGAATTTTAGTATGATGCCTAGAGGTCATTCTTCTGACTTTGGTTAAAAAAAAAAAAAGTAGCTGCTTTTTTTTTCCCTTGTCCAAAAAGTCTGCCTGAGGTGAAAGTGAAGAATTTTGGAGTAAGTATATTGGCAGAGGAAAACTCAAAACAGCCTAGTATAGACTCTGTTGTGTGATTATTAGTGTTAACTCTGATAAAGATTTATAATGAAAAGGAGAAAGCTGAGCAGAGAAAAATATTTGAGGAGAAAAGGAGCAACAGGTAGAATGGAGTTAAAGCCTGTGTTCAAGGAGATAGACAGATTAAAGGGAGTGATGAATTCAAAAAAGGTCCTACCCAACTGAGTTTTCAACTTGTGGAAAGGAATTAAAAGCTTAGAGAAGGATATGGTGATGCACACCTTTAATCCCAGCACACAGAAGGCAGAGTTGGTGGATCTCTGCATTCGAAGCCAGCCTGGTCTACAGACCAAGTTCATAGCCATTCAAATTAGGCAGTGAAGAAAACTATGGAAAACAGAACGCTGCTGAAGATGTAATTGAAAGATCTCTGAATTTCAGGCCAGTCTAGTATTCAGAGCAAGTTCAGGGACTGCTAAGCGTAGGAAAGGGAACAATCAAAAACATAAAATTGGTGAAGATGTAATTGAACATGGGGGCCATGTCCCAGTCCCAGAAAGATTCAGAACTTGGCAGCTTTGGCCACATGGTTCTGGCTTTAGAGTTCAAGATAAATCAAAGGAGTTATGGAAAAAACCTGCTTAGGCAAGGCATCTATCAGGGGTGTCCCTGAATAGAGGCCTAGTAAAGAGGTCATTGCATGAAGCTGTGAAGTTATAACCTGGATTGCCTTGGAGAACCCAAGATGTTAGAGGTGCCAGAGTCCTGGAACACCTACCTAGGAGAGCAGCTAACAGTAAGTGGAACCAACCCAAGACATAGAACTGTGTGACAGTCAACAAAGCTGAACAGATTTGAAGATCTGAAGAGGTTTTCTTATCAAACATGGAGATGTAGAAATTGCAGCTTGCACAGCTGGATTTTAGGCTTGCTTTGAGTCAGTTCATTATTTTCTTGCTATGCTCCCTTCCCTGAATTTAGGAATAATAGGTATAGCCTGTGCCATTATATGTTGAAAATTTGTTATCTGCTTTTTGATTTTGATTGTATAGGTGATTACAGTTAAGAGACTGCATGAATATTAGACAAAACTTTGATCTTTAGATTTTAAAATATTGTTGAGACTGTTATAGACTATGGGGATTTTTGAAGTTGGACTAAATGTATTACGTATTATGATATTGTTCCAAGCTCATGGCAGCATGGCATGAAATATGCTAGCTTGAATATATCCAAGCTCCATAATCTCGGGGCAGGGGGGGTGGTACTATTAGGAGTTGTGGCTTGTTGGATTTGGTTTGGCCTTTCAGGGGAAGCATCTCACTGTGGATGTGGACTTTGAGGTTTCCTATGCTCAGGATACTTCGCAGTGTCTTCTCCGTGGAAGATGTGGTGCTTTCAGCTCTAGCACCACGTCTGCTTCATGTTACCCTGCTTCCCTCCATGATGATAAACGACTGAACCTCTGAAACCTCTGAAGCTAGCCACACTCAACTAAATGTTTTCCTCTGTAAGAGTTGCCGAGGTCATAGCATCTCTGTGCAGCAATAAAATCCCTGATTTAGACCCCAGTTTTCACAGTAGATTATAGATAACAACTTGTTGACTGTAATTCAGAGATTGTGAAACAGTCTTAGTGGTGCTGGAATTCACTTTGTAGAACAAGCTGGCCGTGAACTCACAGAGATTCTCCTGCCTCTGCCTCCCGACTGCTGGGATTAAAGTAGTGTGCCACCACCGCCCGGTTTCAGAGGTCATTTTTGTATTTAGTTTTGGAAAGTATGTTAGGCAAAATAGTTGGTAATATTTCCCTTTCATTATTAGAGACAATAGTACTGAGAGTATAGTTCAGTAAATTTGGAAAAATACTTAGAAGCCCTAAAATGGCACTACAATTAAATAGCAGAGGATTTCATCACCAACGAGTTGCCAAATGCACTCTTGCAATCAATCATTACTCTAAAATCCATGTCCTAGTTACCATGGGTGTCTGTTCTGTAAATTTTACCTTCTTTTTGAAAACTATATGTAAATGCAATGAAGCTTTATCATATTTTTTGTATGTGGCTTCTTTCATTTAGAATGATGTTGTTTTATGATAAGTATTATTCCACTGGATATGGCTATTTCAAATTGGTTACTCTGTCACAAGTTGGAGATGCTTAGATTATTTTGATTAAATGAAGCTTCTGTGAACATTTGAGCAAATGGCTTTATTTTCATTATTCCTGATTAAATGGCTCATATCAAAATCACTAGGCCACATGATAGACAGATATTTATGTACTCATATTTCTTATTCATATAATAAACTATGGAAATATGTTAAAAATATTATATTACCATGAGCAATATGCCAAAGCACTAGCTGATTCATGTTGTCAATTTCTGTCCTAGTACGTGTGTAGTAATATATGTGTACATTTTCAATTTCATTTTTGAGATAATTAACAATGTAAGACATTTCATATAATTGTCCCCTGTTTATTTTTAGTAAAATGTATGTTAGAAATTTTTGCTCATGTTTAAATTGGGTATTTGCTTCTATAATTTTGAATTTTAGTAGATTTGCATAATTTAGATACCCACTTTATTTTATTCTTTATTTTATTTTTTATTTTTCCATTCAAAAATTGACCCTTCATCCCCTTCTTCAATTCCCCTCCCGCTCCCCCACTAAGTGTCCTCCCTCCCCCTCCATCCTTAGGAAAGTCCAAGGCCCTCCCCCCTCCATCCTGGCCTAGGAAGGTGTGCATCCAAGTAAACTAGGGTCCCCAAAAGCAAATACATTCAGAAGAGACAGGTTTCAGTGCCATTATCAATGGCTTTTCAGCCCGTCCCTCTTGGCAGCCACATTTAGAGAGTCTGGTTTGATCACATGCTCGTTCAGTCCAATTTGAGACTTTTCAGGGGGGTCTTCCTTGATCAAACCTTATTTTTTTTTTATAAAAAGAATGAATTCACAGGCTCTCAATTCCTGTGGAAATAAAAGAAAAACCTCTTCTCCAAAGTAATATATCTTCTGAATTAAACTTTGAAGTCAAGGCGTTTTCAAAATATATGTGTTGGATTAATCCAGCAGCATTTATAATCAAATGTCTTTTACCAGTTAGTGCTCTTTTCTCAGCAGTCAAACAATTTAAAGACACACAATAACATACAGTATCCAGATTCTCTGTGTATTTTTCATCTTTACATGTATTTTATTTTTTACTCTATTTCTTTTATTTTTATTTCTTTAATTTTGTTTTTTCTTTTTTGAGACAGGATTTCTCTGTGTATCTTTGACTGTCCTGGAACTCACTCATTAGGCCAGACTGGCTTCAAACTCACAGAGATCCACCTGCCTCTGTCTCCAAGTGCTGGGACTAAAGGCATGTGCCACCATGTCTGTACACTCTATTTTTTTAAGGACTTTCTCTACCTTTTTTTCTTCTCTCACCCAAGCCTACATATTTTTAAACACATAATAACCCATTTATAGTTTTTTTTTGTCTGAATCTGTCTTTACTGTATATCTCTATCTTTTTCTGACCATATGCATCTCTGATCTGCTAAATAATATGGCTAGAATTAAGGCTGTGGCTTTGGTGGCTGATTCCACCTCATTCATTAGCTTTTTGAGAGTCTATCTTCATGGTGGAGGTACTGGCAGGAGCCACATTTATTGCCACAACTCTGTGAACACTCTAGGTCCATGTCACCACCAAGAAGACTGATGCTGACTGCTCATAAACACCATTCAAGTGCTTCGTAGCAGAGCCTCTTAAAAAAGCTACAAGGTTTTGGTGTTAAAGTTGAGCCAGGAAGCCTCTCTTAAAGTATCCATGCATCTGTTCACTGCCAGCAAATAGAGCGTACCAAAGAAAAGATAGTTACCAACAATCTGTGCTTGACTCTGTTCTTGTCTGTTTAGAATTCCTTTTTAAAAAAGCTTTCTCAGGCTTTCTATGGAAATTCTTGCCAAACCTTTGGGCGCCATTTGTAAACAGAAATTTCTGTCCACTAGATCTCACAGCCATTCAGTTCAAATAAACACACAGAGGCGTGTATTAACTATAAACTGTTTGGCCTATTGTTAAGGTTTATTACTACCTAACTTTTATAACTTAAAGTAACCTATAATTCTTATCTATGATTAGCCATGTGACTTAGTATCTTATTTCAGTAAGGCATCCTCAAATTGCTTCTTCTGTTTCTGGATTGCTGCTGCATCTCTACCTTTCCTTTTCTCAGAATTCTCTTAGTCTGGCCACCCCACCTAAAATTCCTGCCTGGCTACTGGCCAATCAGTATTTTATTAAACTAATACGAGTGACAAATCTTTGCAACGTACAAGAGAATTACCCACAGCATATGGGTATAAACAGAAGTATATAAAAGGCAACTTGATAGCATGAGAAAATAAAAAATGACAATAGGTTATAACCTAGGACTTAGGATGTCCTTAGTCACTAGTTTTAGACTTTATGCTTTGATAATTCTATATTTTGACAACTGTTAGTATTGAAATGAACTACAGGAATGGAAAGAGAACAGCATAATTCCTTAATTTTCTTTGTAAAAGTTACGCCATCTTGGACATAGTTCTCATACCACTCAAGTTTTATCAAATAAAAGCCCAAAAGGAAACTTTTAGATAATAACACAATTCTAAAAATAAGCATTAACATTAAAGGTGACATTGATCTATGGGTTCTTCTTTTAAAGTTAGTGTCTAGTAGCACATTTGAACAAGAAATTTTCTTCTGATCACCAGTCAAATCTACGATCTTTTTAATGTGCTTGTGTGGGAGTGCACACATGTGTGCATGCCTGGGTGAGTTTATATCTACTACTTGAGTGAAGGTCTGTACAAAAGCCAGAAGAGGGCATCAAGATGATCCAGAACTGGAGTTAGAGGCAGTTCTGAGCTGCCAGACATGAGAACTGAACTGGGTATTCTGCAAAATTAGTAAGAGATTTTTAACCCCTGAACCACAGATCTATAATTTTTAACATTAATTTAGAAATGAAATATGTTTTTGTTATTTTACTATATAGTACTCTAAATAATAATACAAATAGTTCTTTGAAACTGCAAATGGTTTTACCATCTCAGTGCAATTTTTGCTATGCTGAGAAATATGCACAGCTCTTAAAAGTTATCAGAAAACATTATAACTGTTACAATATGTTTTCAAACATTTCACTTTTAGGAAAAATGGTCACATGTTTATTTGTTTTGCTTATAAAATGTAATAAAATTATAAGCTATAAAATTTTGTGAAGATAAAATACATTTTAAAGCTGGCTAATATATTTAAAATATCACCAATTTATCCCTGGGGATACTAAGACATATGTTTATGACTTTAAAACTTCCAAATCTTTAAACATACAGTGTTTTGCTCAAATTAATGTGTCTATTAAGAATTTATCGTTTTTAAAATCCAAAAATGACCAGATGATGGTAGTACATACCATTAACCCCAGTACTCTGGAGGCAGAGGTAAGCAGGTTTCTGTGAGTTCAGGCCAGCCTGATCTACAAGAACTTTCTAGGACAGGCTCCAAAGCAACAGGAAAACCCTGTCTCAAAAAACAATAAAAAAAGAAAGAAAGAAAAACAAAATGAAAGACTATCAATATATTTTCTTAGTGCCTTCTCAGTGGATTCTAAAAAATCAGTTGTTAAACCTCCTGACATTTAAGACTGTAATTTCATTTGCTCCTGGTATTCATTTATAGAGTGTGAGGGCCCACAGATGTGAGCCTGTTCCACTTTGACTGGAGTTCAGAGATTTTGAGCTAATTTTTGCTCTTTCAAAGTTATTGACAATAGATGTGGTTACAAACTAGAGATTCTGACCTAGGGTGTGGTTAACTAGTATTTTGGGTATAGAGGTGGATCCATTTCACTTGGACCAAAATCAGAGAATTCAAGTCTATTCCTTATATCATGTTAATGAAGTCTGTTGCATCCCCCCTGCCCTTTTGGAGTGAAGTATATATGCATGTGGAAAATAAATGAAGTGGATTCAGTATTCACTGAATGTCCCTCTCAATGCTGTTCTGTGTTTCTGTTCTTTTTACTTAATAATTCTATTCCTCATGCTTCTACCCGGAATGTATGAATCCTGTCAAGGATGTTTTTCGACAGTAAAGATGTGTCTTCTGAGTTTTGAAATTACACCTTCAAATGATTTGTTTAGTTTTAACTGCTAATGGTAACTTCCTATATTGATTTTGATTGGATATATTTAAGTTACCCAAACTTAAGTTCTACTTTCAAATTGTTTCAAGATCTACACTGTTCTGAATGACAGCATTAAAATGGGGTGGGGCTCCTTTTCTGAATCTATCCTTTACCTGAAAAAAAAATCATGATTTCCTCTAGTGGTACTCTCATTAATGTATGCAGGCAATATCATCTTCTTATGGTAATATGTTTTTCTTGAATCATCCAACATTTGTATGAAAAGTTAAGCCCCCAAACCATAGTGTTGAGCGTTGGGGACTTTATAGTTGAGAAGAGTTCTGATACCACAGTTCATGAATGAGTTGCTCAGTTTATCATTACATTGGGTGGCAATGTGAGTTTTGGACTCCTGAGAGAAAAAAGATGAGTGACTCCCTTCCTCTCTTTCTCATGTCTATGCTTGCCTTTTGGTCCTTCAACCATGGGTTAATGCAGCAAGAAGGTTCTCACCAATATGATGTCTTCAAACTTGGACTTCTTAGAACTATAAGAAATATTGCTTTGTAAATTACCTGGTATGTGGTATTCTATTCTAGCAACACACAACATGATAAAACACTAGGTAATAGTCATAGGTATAGAAAATGATTTTTCTCAGCTTGATTTGCTGGAACTACTATTTTGTGGAAATTGGCAGGGAAGCATTGTTAAGACATGCACTAAGAAAAAAACCCATTCTTTTGTCTGTATGGACAGAGGAGTTGAGTTGTAAATGCCTATCTCCCTCTTCAAAATGCTTTCACATGTGGAGAAGAGGACCCAGGAGACACAGTAAACACAATCAAAGCCACTCACAATAGTACTACCTCCAATCTGCTTTAGCCTTCTGTGAAATCAGCCTAAATTTTTACAATTTTCCTTTGGCTTGTCTATCATTTATAGTTCAGTATCAAAACAGAACGCAAAGAGTTATACCTTCAGTCCATTTTCATCACCCAGCAAGCATCTGGATAACCTGAGAGCAACACATGGCTGCCGGGGATATTTAACCCCTATCTCCTGTTTCTTTGTACAGTTCTCTCAGCCAGGATGATTGCCTGTCCTGTAAAATTTTGAAATTAAGCTTGGCTGATACTTATATAAATTTATATGTGAACAATTTAAATTATATATCATATATTATTATAATATGGTACTAGTGTAATAATATATTTGATATATGAGTGTTCAGCTTCCACACAGGATATGATTTGGATACCTGCTTCCTAAACTCAGGCAAAAATTTAGTTTTAATTGTAAGATGTTTTAAATGTAGAATCTAATCAAATGTAATTAGTGCAGGAAAGTAACTGTTATGTGTAGAATTGATGACCTTTTTTATTTGTCCAGTTGCTCATTTATTTAGTAAAATAATATTTATTTAAAAAAATATTTATTTATTTGGATTCCTTATAGATACTAGACTCTGTTAGGAGTAAGGGAATCCTGAAACAAGTGATTATTCTTTTGGGGAAAACTTAGAACATGGAGTAGTAAAACATACTAATTGAACTAATTCTTGGTATTGTTCATTTTATTTTCAATTTAAATTTTTTTGCTGATGATTTTAGACATTGTACTATTAATGCTTATTTACCATTTATGTATCTATTCTGGCACACTGTGGACATCTTGAAAAGATGGAATAGGATGTTTCTTAACTGTGTGTTTGTGTGTGTGTGTGTGTGTGTGTGTGTGTGTGTGTGTGTGTGTTAGTGGAGGTCACAGAACAACCTTCAGGAGTTAGCTAACTTTCCCCCACCAAGTGATTTCTAGGGATCTAGCCAAATTCAGGCCATTGGATTGGTCACAAAAGTCTTCACTGGCTTTGTTATCTTGACAATCCCCTTTGCCTTCTCTCCATCCTCTTCCTTAGGATGCTGCAGCAAGAAGATGCCTGTCAGGTGTCTGAACCTTGATGTTGGCTCCCCAACCTCAAGAAGTATTTATTATCCAATAAGCTTCTTTCAATATAATTGACAACTCCCTTGTATATAGCAATCTGCTATAACAGTACTAAACACAATAAAGCAGCCTATTTTCCAGTGAAATTATGGAAGACCAAACTGGTGCTTTTCAGTGCTTCCTTAGACAGATTGGTAGCACTGTGTCTAAATGTTGGGTGGTATTTGTAATGGTGACAGTTATGAAGTAAATTCCAGTTAGCTGATCTCCATCTATACTATTTATGGATCCTGGACAAATTAATTTGCATTCTACTTTTTGAATTATCAATAATAATACATGTCCCACAAGACTACTTATAAATGTAAATTAGATAACACTATATTTGATGTCTCAGATCCCAGTGCAAGCAGGCAATGTGAGTTTATTTCCTTCATTCTTTACTTACGAGCAGAACCCATCTGGTCAATCCACTACTACAGAAATAAAAAATCTACAATCTTTCCAAAATTAGAAAGTCTAACAACTTTATTTTGGTGTACACTCTTTTCATTTGTATACAAAAGAGATATCATAATTTTTATGAACTTAATGCTAAATTGCTTAACACTAAATCTTTATTTTTTTTTCTAAAAGGACACCAGCAATTTCAAATGTGCTCTAAATCCTCACAGAAAATGAATCCATTGAACAATGAATGGAATTAAACAAAAATAATTAATAGGAAAAAATGCAGTCCTTTTACTGCTCTTTACTTGAGTAAGAGAAATTAAATTTATAAGACTCGGAAACTCTGCAAGGTATAAATATTCACTTTTTACCGTGTTTTCTAGAAACTAAACCCATACAGATACTGTCTTTCAGGAACATTTTGCATATTTATGTGCAAGTACTGAAGTTTCCATGACTTTGCAGTTTGCTATTAACATTTTGTGTAGACTTTGTCCTGACTAAAGATATAAGAACACATTTTGCCTAGGGCCCAAATGCTGGCCAGACCTTCCTTTTGCATAAAAGACATATCTTTCTTTTGGAACTGTTTTCCCTAAGATATATCATAGAATGTGTATAATTTTTTTCTGGCTAGCAAGAAATCCATGCACTATTCAATATCAACTAAGTCAGATATGACACTAAAAATTTCCAGTTATCTTGAGTCCCTTTATTAGGAAGGAAATGAAGCAATATTCCTTCCCTAAAAAAATAGCTTAGAATCCCATTCTGGATAGGATAAGAACCTTAGAAATTAACATATCATTGTATCAGCAAATGAAAAGAACGCACTTAAAAAAAATCGATTGTATCTGGCCTAGGTGGTGGTGGCACATCCCTTTAATCCCAGCACTTGGAGGCAGAGGCAGGCAGATCTCTATCAGTTTGAGGCCAGCCTGGTTTACAAGAGCTAGTTCCTGGACAGACTCCAAAGCTTCAGAGAAACCCTGTCTCAAAAAACAAAACATAACAAAAAAATTCAACCATCTCATGTCCATTAGAGAAGTGACATCACAGACTAATCATTACTGCTATGGAATTATATGAACTATCATTGATGAGTTGTTCAACACAGCCAGTGTAACCTGGTAAAGCAGACTGGAGGACATAGGGTTTTTTTTTTTTTTTTTTTGTTTTTTTTTTTTTTTTTTTTTTTTTTTTTTTTTTTTTTTTTTTTTTTTTTTTTTTTTTTTAGTTTATCTTCAGTAATTTACTACGTCTGACATTGACTATTGTAGTTGATGAGAGAAGAGGAAGGGGAAAGGGACCATAACAGCCTCCCTTGGAAGACAATACTTAACTAGAGTTTAAGTTGCTAGACTTTATCAGAGCGTCACTGATGTGTATCGGAAGGGAAGCACAGCTCCAGGCACCTCTACACATCATGCTCCATAGAACACAGAGAAGAGACAGGTGCATATTTGATCTAGTAAACAAAAGAAAAACAGGCATGTTAAAGGGACAAAGATACATTTTGTTGGTTCCAGTATAATAATTAATGTATAAATGTTAGACTCAGAGACAAACAGTATGTTGGAATTATCAGACAAATAATTTATCTGGGTAAAATGAATGGCATTAAAGAACAGGTGAGCAATGTACATGGGAAGATAGGAGAAGTAATATAAGAGAAGAGTCAAAGGGAAATGTATAATACACACACACACACACACACACATTTGCTTTAAAGGGCCAATTAATATATCTTTCTGTCCTTCTTACTCTGTGGCTGGCTGAGTGGCTGACCTTGTTTTCCTCTTCTTTTCTTCTTGCTCCTTACTCCTTCTTTATAGCCTAGATTTCTTCTCCTATTTATTCTCTCTGCCTATCAGCCCCATTTATCCTTTCTCCTGCCTAGGTATTGGCTATTCAGCTCTTTACTGGACCAATCTGGTATTATAGGCAGGTAAAGTAATATAGTTGAACAAATGCAACATAAAATAATGCAACACATCTTTGCATTATTAAACAAATATTCTACATTGTAAATGAATATAACATACCTTAAACTAATATGTTACAACAGGGTAGCCTATAGAAGAGCAAATATGAGAATTTCTATTGATTCTTCTCAGAAGTTATGCAAAAATGCATACATAGAAAGATGTATGTAAATTCCTAAGGGGAAAAAGGACTTATCTAAAATTTTTGTACTTTGCAATATTATTAAATTATTATTAAATATTGTCAAATATTATCAAATGTGAAGAAAATAGTTCTCTCAGACAAACAATTGTTTAGGGAGTCTGTTGCCCTTTGTCCTGCCTTCTAAGAAATGTTAAAACAATTATTTAGGGAGAAGAAAAATGCTATTTAAAGAACAAAGTATTGAGGCATGCTAAATTGAGAGGTCAAGAAAAATCAATGATTAACTAAAAGAACATGAGTAAACTTACATGGACACATTCTCAGAATGTGGAGAGGCCTTCTGTGTAACAATGTTACAGATATGGACAAAGTAGATGAACCATGAACATCTCAAAGGACAAGCAAATTTAGTATCAAACCAAAGGCCCTAAACATTAATGAACAGTGGGGCCTCTCTGGCCATCATATGAAAATAGATATGAATAGATTTCAATAGAATGTATCCATAGCTCAAGCTATATGAACAGGAACCTTGACTAGATTAGAGACAAAAAAAAAGATCACAAATGAACTTCTAAATAAATGAGTTTGAACTGGAGTTCTTAATGACACGACACAATCAAAAATGCACTCAATGTTTTGTCTTTCTCTTTAAAACATTCTATTTTCATGTAACACATTCCACTTTTACCTGTGGTGTGCTGGAAGCAGAGGACCACATGAAACAGGGAGATAAAATCCATAAATAGTTTATTAGATGAAGTTGAGAAGGTCTCATGATTTATCATAAGGCTGTGATAGCTATATGGCATCCAGGAAATGATTGTTATAGTGACTTGTAATCCAGCTCTGCCAGCTCCCTTGATTTTTCAAAGAAAAATGGAAAATGTAACATGTTGGTAACTTATTTTTAATTTAAGCCTCAGTCGGTCAAAAAAATATCTATCAGACAAATGTAGCATGCTGGTCACCAGCTTGCAAGGTCTGTCTCACTCTGCTATCTGGCAAAGAAATGAAGTACTGTACTTGGGTTAGACACCTTCAGACTGTTCCCACAGACCCGAGAGAAGGCTCCCATCCTTACACTTGTACTGAAGAGATTACTACTTACTACTTAACAAAACTTTACCTCCTGATTCAAACATTTATTCCATCACCAAATAATGTTTGTTAATCATAGTTTGTACATAGTTATTAGTGAGAGATACATAGATAAAAACAAAAAAGCCCAACTTTGAGTAATTTCATGGTTGATAAAGGAATAACCACAAAACATATATAACAGCAACATAAATCATTTTGATTACTTGAGATAATTTAATACCACAAGAGCATCACTGTTGCACAAATACAGTCATAAATAATGACCTAGTATTTTGTCACTGAGACATGTTGTCAAAGTTAAACTCTGGACACAAATGACAGTTTCTCAGAAAGGCTGCCTGGGACTCTGAAGCTGGATTATCTACTCATTCTATCTTGTTCTCAATGGTTTTGCTTCAGATATTTCTATCAAAAACTATGGAATGAACTCTTTCTTTTGAATATAAATAAGACTATATATGTTTCTTGAACTCATAAATTAAATTACATAGATAGAAAATGGGCAAAGAATTCATTCTGGATTGTCTATGACAAATATCCCATTCCTCTTTAATTCACATCAACATCTTCTTTCCTGAGCAATTCTTCATTGCTGCCTTGAGGAGACAGGCACATTATATGTGTTGATCTGCTCTTCTCAGTGCAATTTAACAACTTTGGAAAATATTAAACAACTATTAAAGTAAATACTGTATTATTTTGCCCATCCCCTAACTGACAACTTTTTTGCCTATATGTCTCAGAAAGTGCAATATTAATTACTGTACAGTTGCCCTCTCTAGTTAAAAAGTACGCAGTGGTCAGCCCTGCTGTGAAAGCCTCTCTAGATGTTTTTGTTTGCTCGTGGCATAAATGTAGAGTAGAAAAAAAAAAACCACAAAATTACGTTTGTGCCCTGGGAAGAACAGGAATTGTTGTTATTTTCTAAATACAGGCAACAGGGTGCGAAACCAATAAGAAATCAAGCCGGTTCTTGACGTCAGCCCTTCCTAATTTGGAGCAATTGAGTGCATCTTTGACTTATGTGCAAGGGCTCATCATTGATTGAGCAGCAGGGTTTTTTCCTATGGTACTCCTCTGCCCTTATTACTGTGAATAGCAATGTGTTGTCAAGTTGATTTATTTTTCCTTTTGCCAGAAAGAACCTAAATTAAAAATGTCCTGAAGTTGGTTACAACAAAACTTAATACTTTCTTAATCATTAATGACATTTTGTCTCTTGATTTTTATCACTATCTTTGGAGAAGCAAATATAACATTTTTAAGGTTTTATAGATGCATAAAAGTTTTAAAGCATCATTGATTTTCAAGTTGAAATGAATAGTAGTAAAATACAATTATTTTGAGAAGTCATTTACTATTAAATTACTTTATTCTCATTGTGTGTTTTAACATAAATGAAAATTTGCTAAATAAAAAACCCAGATATTGTGGATCGTTTGTTGAAGGAAAATGGAAGTTAGATGCCACTTTCACACTGGATAAAAAACTATAACATATTACACAACCTTAAAATTATTACCAATCTTATGAAAGTTTCATATGGAAAGTGACAATAATTTACAAGTCCAATAACTATTTAGAGCAGTTGCTTTAAACACACAGTTTCTAGTCACTCACAGTTAGATTTTTAAAGCTTAAAAATCTCATTTTCTAGAGGACTGTGCTTCCACTTAGTGCCATGGTGACATGATGACATGGTGTTGCCTAAGGCCATCTCTGGGTCCATGGTCTTTCTGTAGATGGGGGTCTGTGTTGATCTCTGTGATCCGTGTTACTACAGGGGCTGTAGGAACCATGCATGTTGAATTCTGAAGGACTTGCTGACCCAGAACCACGCTTTTCTGGCTCTGGGAGAGCTAGCCCTGTCTGTCACACAAAAGTTGGACCTACAGTCAAGAGAAATGGCCCTGCCCCTTAACATGAGTATGGGAAAGCAGACCCTGATATCATGGAAACAAAAGAAGCATGATCCTAATTAGTCTTATCACTTAAAACCCACAGTCAGATATTGAGGGTAAAAACTGAAAGATCAGAGAAACAAAAGTGCAGCTACCATCATCTCTTACCTCTCTGAATCCTCTGAGCAGAAAGTTTAAGATGTTGTCACTTCCTGTCTCTGCTCTGTGTTGTCAGTTCCTGTCTCCTCTCTGTACAGACCTCCAGACCTCTATGGTTAAATAGTGGTTAGCTCAGTCCTCTGATCACCAGGCAATATTTATTTTACAAAACACAAACAAAATATCATAGCACTTCCCTCTTTTTGCCTAAAATAAAAAGTGTTGGCTATAATTAAAATATGAAACCTATATATAGTAAGTATAATAACTATATACAATATAGTTATAGTATATAACTAGTTGTATAGTCAAGAATATATTAATGATGTCCAGTTAATTAGCATTTTACAAATTCAGAGAAAATATCCCATTTTCTACCCTATATTGGTGAGTTCAATGTGTTTTACTTATTTTACCTTCTATCATAATTTGTATTACCATCCCAAAACTATCTTTTTATGTGTCTCAATCTTATGCATTTTACATTTCTTTTGTGAGTTTCTTTTCTGAACTTGTTAACAAGGAAAGTTATAACTATAGCTATCTAGTCTTCAACTCCATCAGAGAATCAAGAAAGAAATAATATTACCTGAGTAAACAGAAAGTACAAACAAGTAATTTCAAAAAATGTTAGAAATGACAGAAACAGCTGGCTGCCTGGACAATCACCCAAAGTTCAGCTGTAACATTGGGGCATCCATCTTTGGCCTACAGACCTAGAATATCTGAAAGACTTTTCAGTGAAACATGATATTCTGAAGGGCTTCCTGCCTTGTCTTGGCAAAATTTGGCAGTCACTTTGTTTTGTTTCCTGCTTGTCCAATTTGTACATCATAGTTTCAGCAGTCAAGACAAGGGCAGTTTCTTGCCCAGTGGTTTACTTTAGTTACAAAGAAAGTAAACTCCATATGGATATCATTTGATGCCCATCATCTATGAAGTAGATTGGTACTGCCAGAAGCAGACATGTCTCATTGTTATAAAATTAAAAAAAAAACTTTTACTTATTTATTTATTGACAGAGGAATGAGAGAAGAAGAAAACATCTTGTGGCTTCTCTCAGTTCTTTGATCTTCCAAGTTTTTACCCTGATATCCGACTCCTGGTTTTTATTCGTTAAGACTAACTAGGATCACACTTCACATAGCTGGATGTAGAAGAGCTGTCTCCTACCCTTCCTGACTGACCAAATCAGCTACCACTCAGATCCACATTGAGGACTTTGAATTATCACCCCATACTCTTTAATCTTTGTTTATAAAATGATGCATACAGTAAATACCACATCCAAACTCACCCACTTTGACCTTTTTCTACAAAGAACATTCTTTCTCCATATACAGAATTTTGCCAGTAGTTATATTTAAAAGAAATACAGGCATAGAAATCTGTCTCTGATGCTTCTAGAAAGAATTGTGAAGACTGAACAAGTAATTTTTTTAATCTCCACTTAGGGCAACAAATAGACTGATAAAAGCCAAAATAATATACATATATATTTGATATATATAATTATATATATATATATATTATATATCATAAACTGAAAATAAATGCATGTGAAATCAAATTCCCTATTTGTAACACATGTCACTAAGTTCTACCATCCTCTTTCTAAACTCCCTAGTGACCAGCTCTACTACTGTTGTTATAGAAATACTTTTAGACTTACCTGGATATGACAATATGTTGAGAATCTATTATGAAAAAATAATGATAATGATATTTCATTTACATCTGCTTCATGTTATATACAAACAAGGCTGTTTGTGGTCATAATTTCAATGAATTATAATATATTGGCAATAAAAGCAATTTTCAATGGATGAATTATGAGAAATCTGAATCCCGGGTGAGTTAAGGAAGTGGCCTAGATTCTTCAGGCCACAGGTGTAACTCGAAAAAAAAAAAAAGAAATGGGATGGGGCCTTTTTTTTTGTTTTATTTTGTATGTCCTTACCAAAGACTGTCTGTTACTTCTTTTATTCAATAAACAAGTGGCACCATATATATTTACAAGACAGGATCCCATGGGCCCATTCAGTCTCAAGTATCTCATGAATGGCATAATCATATATTTTAATGGTTTCTTTAGGAAGATACAGTCATGCAGTTCCAAGATTGTGTTGGCTTTATCTGTGAGCACTGGCACAGTGTCAAGTGAACACTAGAACATCACTGTCGTGAGTCATTGATTCACTCTGAGCAGTGAGCACTCAGTCCCCTAGGTAGAGGGAATTTTGAAAAGTACATCCATTGAGCTGTAGCTTTCAGTCATTATAAGTTCCTTGTAATGTGGTGCGGGAGAATTGTCTGTATTCTGCCAATCATGTTTTAAATAAACGCTGATTGACCAGGCAGGAAGTATAGGTGGAACAACCAGACAGGAAGTACAGGTGGGGCAATGAGAACAGGAGAATACTGGGAGGGAGGAAGCCCATTCCTCTCCAGTCCTGCCCAGACCACAGAAGAAGCAGGATGTGACCTGACCTGCTGAAAAAGGTACTGAGCCATGTGGCTTATCTCATGTAGATAAGAATAATGGGTTAATATAAGCTACAAGAGCTAATAAGAAGCCTGAGCTAATGGGCCAATCAGTTTTATAACTTACGTAGACCTTCTGTGTTATTCTTTGGAACCTAATGACTGTGGGACCTAGAAGGAGGACAGAAACCAACCAGGCCCTCATGTTACAGTAATGGAAGATTCAAAAACGTAGATTTTCACCAAAAAAATCATCAAAAGTCATTTTATACAGTATCATTGCAGGGCAAAATGTTCAACTGGAAATACTGAATCATTTGTCTTAATAAAGGACAGAATTAATCAGAAAAAAAGAAAAGATTGTAACTTCCAGTCAGCCATTTACCTCTACATATGTGATTCTGTGCACAACCAACCTCTTCCTCTATCTCACTCCCAATGTCTATTAATAAGACAACAGAGGAGGAGAATAATATCGATGTCTCATTAACATTCTAGTCTTTAACAAAAATGGGGCTAGCTAATTGTTTCTGAGATTGAGAACAGTTGTGAAAACTGTTTTATTTTATGGAAGGTTTAAGGAAAACAGAAAAACATTGAACAAAAGGGAGGCAGAGTGAAACAGGCAAGGACAGATTGCATACCTTCTCCCTAGACTCTATTTAGAAAAAAAAAAAACAGCAAGGGGGCAGGGTGAAAAAGAAGAAAAGAGAAAGGGGAAAAATCTAACTCATTAAGCCATCGAATAGTTTTGGCTTTCTCTGGCATAGTTGATGCCTCTTTCTCCTATATCTCCTGTATGGTAAAGCCTTGATTTCACAAAAAGCTAATTCTTAATTTCCTGGTAACATTAATTTTATTATGATTCCTTTCAAATTGCAGACCTTCCTTCTGTGGCCTCGCCTACCTACCAATGTAAGACAAATGGCTATTTGCCAATGGTCTTAGGTTTCTGATACTTATTTCAATGTTTGCTCACACTTAGCTAAAGCAAATCCCACATCTTTCCTTGTCTCTTTGTAAACAGGGCTTATTGAAATGCTCAGACAATAGGTGTCCTCACTTAAATGCTTCCCCCTTTTTATTCCTTGTACATTTTTCATTAGTTTTCTATGTCTCCTAGATGGACACTGCTCATTCCATATATGTGGCTTTTGCTTATTTACTTCTATCTTATTTTCCTTAGGTCCACGTTTGCTTTTATAATCAGTACAAAGAAGAGAAGTTGTAACATGACCAATATTATTGGTTAATTAGACTACATTTTATCAGACAGCATCTCACAATGTTGTCTGACCTGACCTAAAAGTTTTAAATTAGACCAAGATGACCTTAAACTTGAAGTGAAAAATCCTGACTCTTGTTGGGAGCACAAAGGTCCTTGTGCCAATAGATCTTCAGGAAAACTGGGAACGTTATACACATAGAGTATGGAAAGAACAGAAACCTGTTTTTCTACCCAGAAAGCTGGGAATTGAAAGTGATTAACAGCATGGTGATCTAAATTATCTGTTGGGCCAGGGCATTTCAAATTTCCACAACCAGTACTGGAGACGGCTAATAGCCCAAATGATCTTTATGCTATTTGGTCATTTAGCCAGATCCTTCCCTAGGCAATTAAGCTAATATATGTAGCCTATCTCTAGAACCCATCTGTTTGAAAGAAGTGAAATGTACTCTTAATTGAGTTTCAATATACGTATACATCCTTGTGTACTCAAGAATGTATTATATAAGGAAACTTTTCTCCAAAGGGTACTGTGTTTAAAAGGTATAGCATTAAACTGCCCAGCATCAGACTCCTGAAGTTTAGTCCAGCCTGACAAAGTCAGGTTGAACTGAGTTCTTATTCTCACCCTTTGTGGATCATTTCTCGGCCTGCCATGACTCCTGCAAGATCTCTCAATAGAATGTTAGGTTTGTATATGTGTACAACATCCACAGCCTGGGAAAAATAATTTCAAATAAAATCTTATGTACTTTTTCTGGTTAATGTTAAAACTTGTGCCTGAACAGACAGGGTATGGTAGTGCCTGCATGTAACATCAAACTTAGAAAGCTGAGGAAGGTAGATTGTAAAATCTAGGGCGTCTAATAAAAATTAAAAATCTTACCTGCAAACTTTAGTCAGTTTAAAAAGGGTGTTATGTTTTTTGTCATATTTCCGTGTTCACTAAATTTATGAGATGGCCATCCAGAAATGATATATAACTCTTGTCATAGATTGAATTTCATGCTTTAGTATTTTGTAAAGAACTTTTGGTAAGAACATCTGCTTGTATTATAGTATCTAAGTGCAGTGGTTTGAAAGAAAGAGGTGGGAACATGTTGAAGAAGTGTATCACTGTGGGGGTGGGTTTTGAGGTCTTTTTTTCCCTCAAGCTTCTGCCAGTGTGCCAGTCAATTGACTTTCTCTTGCCTACCGAAGGAAGCACTCTTAGCTCCAGTCTCATGTCTGCCTGCATGCTGCCATGCTCTCCGTCATGATAATGAACTGAACTTCTGTTGTAGGAGGTCGCTTGTTTTTTCCATGCTGCTCAGCCCTGAAATATAGAAACTATATTATTTGAATCACTGGTTAGCCAATCAAATCACTATATTATTTGAATCACTGCTTGGCTAGCATATTGCTAGCTAGCCTTTACATCTAGAATTAACCCATTTCCAGTATTTTATATTTTACCATGAGGTTTGTGGTCTACTGGCAAGGTTCTAGCTGGCAGCTCACATCTTTCCCCTTTGGGCTCCATGGCATCTACCTGACTCCACCTTCTTTCTCTGAGCACCCAGTTTACCTTTCACCGCCTAGCTCTGTTCTGCCATGCTCCAGGTCCAAAGCAGTTTCTTTATTCATTAACCAATAAAAACAAGACATAGACAGAAACATCTGAAACTATAAGTGAGCCACCCTCAAGTAAGTGTTTTCTTTTTTATTTACAGTTTTTAAAATTATTTTTAATTGAACTATATGTTTTTTCCACTCACCTCTCTTCCTTGCCCCTCCCCTTCTTCCCTCTCCCAAGATCACAATGCTCCCAATTTACTCAGGAGATCTTGTCATTTTCTACTTCCCTTGTAGATTATATTTATGTATGTCTCTCTTAGGTTCCTCTTTTCTGTCTAAGTTCTCTGGGGTTGTGAATCATAGACTGGTTTTTCTTTTGCTTTATGTCTAAATGGCACTTATTAGTGAACGCATATTATATTTGCCTTTCTGTCTAGGTTACCTCACTCAATATGATATTCTCAAGATTCAACCATTTGCCTGCAAATTTCGAGATGTCACTATTTTATTTAATGTAGTGCTCCATTGTGTAGATGTATCACATCTTATTTATCCGTTCTTTGGTGGAGGGGCATTTAGGTTGTTTCCATGTTCTGCCTATTTCAAACAATGCTGCTGTGAACATACTTGAGCACATGTCCTTGTGGAATGGTTGAGCATATACCCAAAAGTGGTATTGCCGGGTTTTGAGGTAGATTGTTTCTGATTTTCTGAGCAATTGCCATGCTGATTTTCAAAGCAGCTGTACCAGTTTGCACTCCCACCAGCAATAGAGAAATGTTCTTTTTACCTTTACTCTGACATAAGCTGCCATCAGTGTTTTCAGTCTTGATCATTCTGACAGTGATAATATGGAATCTCAGAGTTGTTTTGGTTTGCATTTCTCTGATGGCTAAGGATGTTGAGCATTTCTGTACTTGTCTTTCAGACATGTTAGATTCATCTTTTGAGAGTTCTCTGCTTAGGTCTGTATCCCATTTTTATTTGGATCATTTGTTCTTTTGATGACCAAATTCTTGAGTTCTTTGTATATTTTGGAGATCAGCTCTCTGTCCAATGTGGGGTTGGTGACTATCTTTTCCCATTCTGTAGGCCAATGTTTTGTCTTGCCCTTTGGCTGTGTCTTTTGCTTTACAGAAGCTTCTCAGTTTCAAGAGTTCTCATTTATTAATTGTTTCTCTCAGTGTCTGTGCTACTGGTGTTATATTTCGGAAGTAGTCTCCTGTGTTCAAGTATACTTCCCATTTTCTCTTCTATGAGGTTCAGTGTCATTAGTTTTATGTTGAGGTCTTTGATCCATTCGGACCCGAGTTTTGTGCATGGCAATAGATACAGATCTATTTTCATTCTTCTGGTATGTTATTACCCAGTTATGCCAACATATTTCGTTAAATATGCTTTCTTTTTCCATTTATATTTTTTGCTTCTTTGTCAAAAATCAGGTGTTCATAGGTGTAAGGATTGATATCTGGGTCTTCGATTTGGTTCCATTGGTCCTCCTGTCTGTTTTTATGCCAATACCAGGCTGTTTTCAGTACTGTAGCTCTGTAGTAGAGTTTGAAGTCAGGGATTGTGATGCCTCCAGAGGTTACTTTATTGTACAGGATTGTTTTGGGCATCCTGGTTTTTTGTTTTTGTGTGTTGGGTTTTTGTTTGTTTGTTTGTTTTTTGTTTTGTTCATCCATATGATGCTGAGTATTGTTCGTTTGAGGTCTGTGAAGAATTTTGCTGGTATTTCGATGGGAATTGCATTGAATATGTAGATTGCTTTTGGTTAGATTGCCATTTAACTATGTTAATTCTACCTACCCAAGAGCATGGGAAATCTTTTCATTTTCCGTTGTCTTATTCAATTTATTTCCTCAAAGATTTAAAGTTCTTGTCATACAGGTCTTCTACTTGTTTGGTTAAAGTTACATCAAGATATTTTATGCTATTTGTTAAATGTTTTCTTTATAAGAGTTGCCATGGTTATGGTGTCTCGTCACAGCAATAGTAAACCTTAGCCAAGACAGAAATTGGTGTCAGGGAATGGGATATTGTGGTAGGTTTGACCACGTTTCTGTTTGGAATAATATGGACTTTTGAACTTTGGTTTAGGAACACAGTGGAATGCTCTTAGTAATGCTCAGTTGGACATACTAGTAGAAATATGGAAGACACTGGCACTGATTGTGATTTAATGAACTGTGGAGATCAAGAGATTTCAGAGAAGAATGTTAGCTTGTGGCCTAGAGGCTGCTCTTGTGACATTTTGGTGAAGAAAGCAGCTGCATTTTGCCCTTGTCCAAAGAGTCTGTCTGAGACTAAAGTGAAGTGTATTAACAGAAGAAATCTCATTTGCAGAAGAAATATCAAAATAGCTTAGTTTAGACTGTGTTGTGTGTATATTAGAGGCAAATCTAATGAAGATTTATAAAAGGAGCAAGCTGAAAAGGGTAAATTACAATATGTAAATTTTGAGGATAGAGTACCAGGAACTGATATGCAGCAAATCCTGTGTTCAAGGAGATAAGTGGATTAAGAAATAGAATAAAAGAAGGGATAACATCAGAGTAAGATCCCACCCAGCTAAGTTTCCAGCATGTGGAAAATTTAATAAACAAAAGTTTAGAACCAGGCATCGTGGTGTATGCCTTTAATCCCAGCACTTGGAAGGCAGAGGCTGGCAGATCTCTGACTTTGAGCCCAGCCAGGTATACAAAGCAATTTCAAATACAACCAAGTTTAGGCAATAAAAGAAAACAGAAATGTGCTAAAGATGAAGTTAAAGAAGGTGGCCATGTTCCATTCCCAGTAAGCAGTAGAACTTGACAGCTTTGACCTCGTGGTTCTGGCTTTTGAGTTAAGGATAGAAGAAAGAGATTATAGAAGTTGACTCCTTGCCTAAGGATAGCAGCTGAGGCCAGGCACGTCAGGGGTATTCCTGAAAGGAGGCCTAATAGAGAGGCCATAGTGTAAAGCTGTGAAGTTTCAACCTGGATTGCCTTAGAAAACTTAAGACATTAAAGGAAAGCTGCCAACAGGAAGTAAAATCAGCCCAAGAGAAAGAAGTGTATTGCCTTCAAGAAACCTGAACACAGTTGAAGAACTCAAGAGTTCTTTGACATCAGACTTGGAGATGCTGAGTTTTGAGTTTGCCTAGGTGGTTTTTGATCATGCTTTGATTTGGTTCAGTATTTTCTCTCAACGCTCCCTTCCCTGGATTTAAAAATGATAATGTGTATCCTGTGCCATTATATATTGGAAATATGTGATCTACATTTTGATTTTTATTTTTACAGTGGGATTACAGTTAAGAGATTTCATGAATCTCAGACAAAACCTTTAACTTTGGATTTTGAAACACTGTTGAAACTGTTATAGAATATGGGACCTTTGAAGCTGGACTAAATGCATTTTGCATTATGATATTGTCACAATCTCATGGAGGAGAGGGGGTGGAATGTGGTAGCTTGAATGTAATTGACCTCTAATATTGGCACTATTAGAGGGTATGTCCATGTTGGAGGAAGTATGTTCCTATGGCAGCGGGCTTTAAGGTCTCTTTTTCTCAAGCTTCCCTCAGTGTGAAAGTCCGTTGAATTCCCATTGCCTGCAATATGCAGCACACTCAGCTTAAGCACCATGTCTGCTTGCATGCTGCCATGCTGTTCCTTGTCATGATCATAGTAGACTGAACCTCTGAAACTGTAAGTGAGCCACCCTCAATTAAATGTCTTCTTTATAAGAGTTGCCAAGTTGCTGC
>PVIU01023737.1:0-26837 GCA_004026605.1 Ondatra zibethicus | reverse complement strand
ACACACACACACAAACACACACACAGACACACACACATACACAGACGACACACATACACAGACACACACAGACACACACACACAGACACACAGACACAGACACAGACACACACATACAGACACACACATACACACACACACACATACACAGACGACACACATACACAGACACACACATACAGACACACACACAGCATATGAAATGGTGATATTTATCTTTCTGAATGTGGCTTATTTCACTTAGCATAGAGATAAAACCTGAAACTTTGAAACAGCCATAGGAAAACCAAGCCAAACATTCCAAGCCATAGGCACATGCGAAGACTTTCCCAGGACTCCAGCAGCACAGGAAACAATCCCTCAAGCTGGCAAACAGGCTGGATGAAACCAGAAAGCTTTGACACAGCAAGGGAAACCCTCAGCAGAGCAAAGAGGCTGTTTCCAGAATGGGAAAAAATCTTTGCCATCTGTACACTGGACAGGACACAGCTATCTTGGACCTATAAAGAAGAGCATGTCTGATAAAAATCTCGAGAGAAGAGAGAGAAAGCAGGATCCAGTTGGCTGTGCATGTTGGAGGGAGGGCGGCCGCACTGGGTGAGAGTCTGCCTTAGATCTTTAGAAGCAGCTTGCTCTTGAGGACTAAAGTCATCAGCATAGAAAAGGAAGGTAGAATGTTTATTGAACTCCCCCAGAAGTATCCCTCTTCCCTCCATTTGTTGGACCCATCCCTTTCTCTGAGCTCCAGTTCACTTGCTTTCGACAAGAGGTTTGCAAGTTTCAAAGTTTAAAATTCGCTTTTGCTTTTGAGAATCCCAAGTCATCATATATCAATTGTGCAACGCACTGGGCTTTGTCATGACCTGTCATACATGTACACTCACCTCCCTCCCCTTTTCTCTAAGTGTCCCTCTTCTGTTTCAATATTTTAGAAAAAAAAATCTGGATTCTACATATGAAAGGAAATGTGTAGTATTTGTCTCTCTGAGTCTGGTATATTTTATCTAAGGGTCGTGAGGAGGGGAACGGAGGAGGGTAATGGGAAGTGTGTGCTGTGAGAAGGGAGGGGATACAGTTTGGAGGAAGAAAAGGAAGCAGCAAGAGGTGGAGGGGGAAGGGAAGGGCAGTAGGAGAGGAATAAGAACAAAAATAATGTTATATATGTATCTAAATGTCACAGTGAAACGTATTACTTTATACGCTAACTAAAAATTAATTTTAAGATATAAAAAAAATACTTTCAGAATGAAGTGGGATGATGCATCAGTGCCCAGAAGGTGTTACAGTTTCTTCTGGTTTATAGCAATGCCAGTCCCTCAGGGACAGAGGACACGAGGAGGTCCCAGTGAGAACAGTGAAGATTGGGAGCTAACAGGGACAGCACCCGCTGGGGGAAGTGCCAGCTATAAAGAGATCTGTGTGTTTAAAAAGGATTTCCTATTTGTGAGCTAACTTCCTATCCCCAGCACTCTTGTATAATAGACCTTTCCACACTTTTTCTCACACTCTTAATTGTACATTTAGCTTCACTGTCTGCTGCTCTGTACACATCTGAAGTTTGCCCAGGCTTTTCTGGACAGAGCGAACTGTAGCCTAATGTACGTGTAAACAGACTGTGACGTGCTCTTGCGACGAGTGGCTGAGCCTTGAACACGAGAGGTGCTGAAAGTTTAAACTGTGCTCACACGAGACAGATAGGAGCATAATCGGTTTGACTGGCTCTGCACCCCATGTCCGGTCTCTGTCGGTTACTTCATTTTTGCTCTGGCTATAAATATATTCTGTCCACATGCTGAGGCAGCATGCTCAACTGCTTGGGGTTCAGGCTGTTGTCTGATTCTAGAATTGTAAATAAAGGCAATAAAGACCCACAACATTGCGAGGCACAGTAGAGCACACCTTTAATGCCAGCACGTGGGAGGCAGAGGCAGGTGGAGCCTGTGAGTTTGAGGCCTGCCTGGTCTACATGGGGAATTCTGGGACAGCCAGGGGTATGTAAAGAGAACCTAACTCAAAACAAACAACAAACCTACAAAATTACATATTTGTTGTCGTTTTTTAAAAATTTCTTGCTATATAACCCAGGTAGGTTTAGCATTTTCACCCTTCCTGCCTCTGCTTTCTGAGTATCAGAACTATATACGAGTGCTCCTATGTCTGGATCAATTTCACATTTTAATAACTAGATATGATGGGTTTTTGTGTGTTGCTGAGATCTTTGGTTTTCTCCTTTCCCACACAGTCTACACTTGGGGGAACCAAAGACCAATGTGGGCTAGCTGGTTTGACACGAGACATTTTTTTTTTCTGGCTTTTAGTCCCACATGACGTTGTTTCTCTTGTTTTGAAAGGGGCACACGGTACATTGTCCCATGAGAGAGGCCATGCCCACCCAAGTCCTTCCCAAGTCATATCAATATGCCTACACCCCCGGGGAGGACCGTGTCTACCTCACACAGGGGTCTTCGCTTTTGCAAAGGCCCTAGGGCGTTAATGGGAATAGAATCTTCTTCCTGTGTTTGGTGGCAGAACTCTGGGCAAGAATTAATACAGATTGATGGGAATCTCCCTGGTTCTGCTTTGCTGGAGAAGGGGAAAATGGCTCTTAGGACTCCACACACCTTACTGGGACCAGGCCCAGAGGAATGGCTCTGTCTGTCATCATATGGTGGGTTTTCATCCCAAGAGTCCCAAGTCTGGGGTAAGCACTGGAATACAAGTTGTCAATAAAGCATGGTGACGGAAAAGCACAGGTTCTAAAGACTGAGAATGCAACCCCAATTCTCACGTGGCCGCTGGCCAGCTGTGTAAGTGATCCCTAACTCGGCCACCTTTCCTCCTTTCAAGACGGAAACAAAAATAGATCTATCATAGAAACTAAATGAAGGTGAGGAATTAAAGCTGGAGCATAGTAGGAGCTCAACTAACACTGCTGTTGTCTAGCAAGAGGCCGTGTTTTTGCCACCAATAGGACACCGTAAGCAGAGGGAAGAGGCAGGGGAGGCAGACCATACTCACAACAGGTACTCCAAGAGTAAACATTCCCGAGAGGAGGTTTTGGGAAATCCCACCTCAAATAGCTCCTTGGCCTCCAGTCATCAACGAAACCCAAGCTCCCCTTTGCTGTTCCGATGCTGATGCTGACGCTAAAGAGCTGCCGTGAGTTCCTTTGAAGTTTTCTCCCATCAGCTCTGCTTCGATGCAGGGATTTATTTAATAAGGAGTTTCCTAGTTTCTCTTCTCTGTTAGTAATACTGAACTAAGTGAGAGCACCCGCTGGCATTAAATATGACCCGACAGCATATTCATTTACCAATATGAACACTATTTGAAAATGGATTTTTAGACTTGTAAATGTAGTTGGGGGGGGGCTCATGCTGTAGAGCACGTGGAGGTCACAGGACAATTTGCAGGGGTTAGATCTTTTCTTCCATCATGCGGATCACGGGCATAGAACTCAAGCTGTCAGGCTTGCCAAGAGTCCTTACCCGATGAACCATCTCATTAGCCCACAAATAGATTTTTTTTGTTAAAAAAAATTATCTAACTTTATTTTATGTGCATTGGCATGAAGGTGTTAGATCCCCCGGAACTGGAGTTAGAGGCAGTTGTGAGCTGCCATGTGGGTGCTAGGAATTGAACTCAGGTCCTCTGGAAGAGCATCCTGTGCTCTTAGCCACTGAGCCCCATAAATAGTTTTTTTTTAAAAATAGCAATATATACCTTCCTGATGTGTGAACATAAGATTCTAACTAAGCCTGTTGTTCCCCCTATACCCCCCACTTTCTCCTCTTGCCATGGACATAGTTGCAACTATTGATTTATGAGTTAGGAAAACAGTCAGCTTTTCACACCTATGAGGTAAAGAAAATGAGAAGTAGCAGAACCCAGACTGAACCAGGCCTGTAGGAGCCCAGAGAGCACCTGCCACACACATGGGTACAGGCAGGAATAAGGGCCTTGCCCCAGGTCATTGGATGCTATGGACAGTGGAACCTTTAAATCATTTGTTTGTTTTAATGTTGTAAAATTACATTCACACATATGTGTATATATGCATGTATTGTGGACGGGGGCATGCTTGTGCCATGGCCTGTGTATGAGGTCAGAGGACAATTTTGGGGGGGGGTCAGTTCTCTCCTACTACCATGTAGGTCCTCTAGGATCAAACTCAGGCTTGGGGGTAGACCTCTTTATTGACAAAGCCATCTCTTTGGCCTAGAGTACTAGAGTACTAGAGTAGTACTCATTGTGTAATGGAGGTTGGCCTTAAACTCACAACAGTGATCTGAAGGGCTGGGACTGAGGTGTGACCCATCACAGTGCCTTGGCATTGGCTCTTCTCTCCACACCTACCGTCAGCCTTTAACACATCAGGGGCTTCCCTTGGTGCGCATCCCTGGGCCAGCCAGGATGGGAAGGAGCCGCAGAGTGAGGTGGCCAGGCCTAGTGCTGTGGAAAGCAGGCACGCGTACTTTCCCTGGGTCTCTGAAAGGCCACATTCATTCATTGTTCCAGTTTCTATCTCAGATTACTCTGCTTCCCTTCCCTGAGGGATAACTTTCCCCACCTCTCCATGAGATACAAAACCAGGGCTGATTCTCAAATAGTTGGAATTCTTTTCTCTGTGCCACATTGACTTAGCTCCACTCTGTTTGGACAAAAGGGTGTAGGATTTGGATGTGCACCAACAAGGTTATAAAGAATTTTATCTTGGGATAAGGCTCTCAGTGGCTGCTCTCTGAATCCTGGGGACCCAGGGATTTCTGAGAAAGCAGAAAGCACTTATCAGCCAAACAAATATTTTCCCAGTTTCCCTTCCAGTGGAGCCACAATGGAGTCTACAATGAAAGCCATCCATATAGATTCTTACTTGTCCTATACACCCTCTGCCCTAAGGAAGGGATTCTGAAGTAAATAAGGAAAAAGATGACTATACAATCAAACGTATAGGCTTTTACTCTGATGTTGGTGCACTAGACTGGCTGGCTGGGTCTTCACTGTCCCTGCCATGGTTTCCATAGTGAATGGGCTGTGTCCCTGGCCCATTGGGTCGCATGCACCCTGGAATGTTTGGCCTTAGTGACAATACCATAGACTCTGGAGTCAGGTATTGCCTAGGGCCCAACCCCTGCCTCCAATTTAGTAATCATGCAACCCTGGGGAAGTCCCTTAAACTCTCTGTGCCACAGATTTGAACTCTGTAAAATACAGGATGCAGAAGCACCCACCTCTTTGGCTTGTTGAAATCATTCAATGAAGTCTGCAAGAGGCTTAGAAGAATTTCTGGCACTTCACAAATGCTCAGCAAATGAAATTTCTTCCTTTCAATTCAAGCCAAAGCATGGGAGGGGAATCCTTTGTCCCTCAGTATTACTGGGGCAAGAGCTGGGAAGAGCTGTCTCCAGCCTCTGGCTCAACCTCAGTCACCTATCACAGAAGGAAAGGACTGGGACAAAGGACCCCAGCCCAAGGTGTTTGTCTCAGCATTACCCTTTCCAAGAGTAAGAGGGCTTTAGCAATTTCTAACTGCCAGAAAAAAAAATTGGGGATAACAAAAGGAAAATATACTTGTGATAAAATTCATGCCCTACTAACATTTACAAAATGGAGATAAAATGCCTTGAAGGCTGACTTTGTCCA
The DNA here is from genome assembly GCA_004026605.1 of Ondatra zibethicus. Taxonomy (NCBI): domain Eukaryota; kingdom Metazoa; phylum Chordata; class Mammalia; order Rodentia; family Cricetidae; genus Ondatra; species Ondatra zibethicus. Next base: position 21,194 of record PVIU01023737.1, on the reverse strand, counting down.
ATGAACAAGAAAAGGAAGGGGTTTTGTGTGTTGCTGCTCCTTCCTGGACCCGGATTCTTTGAGCTCTGCCATTTGTAGGAGCAAAATGAGTTATTGAGCGATGAGCATGAGCTGTGCCCTGATGCCGGGCAGACGCACCAGGGGACGTGCCCTGATGCCGGGCAGACGCACCAGGGGACGGGGTTCCTGTCTACTCTGCCTGCCTGATTTTGCTGCTCCCGGAGGATCTGGTGCCACTGGTGTTGCAGTGTGCCAGTAAGTTATTATTTATGCCACACAGAACCCAGGGAGTCAGATTCCAAAGCGTATGTGCATAATATGTCTTCCTAGATAATCAACTATAGTTCAATAAAAACAATTTACAAAGACAGAAAGAGCTTCAGGAGTGAAATCTCTGTTTATCAGTCTCTCCCTCTCTCTGTCTGTCTCTCTGTCTCTCTCTCTCTGTCTCTGTCTCTCTGTCTCTCTCTCTCTCACACACACACACACAAACACATATACACACACAGAACTACCTTTGAATCAGGCATTCCCTCCTTGTTAAGCCCTTTTTTAGATGCTGGAGAGATGGCTCAGTAGATAAAGTGCTTGCCTCTGAGGACTTGAATCTGTAGCATCCAGGAAAAAGCCAGGCAGCTGTGGCAGCCTGCTGTAATCCTAGTACTAGGGAGTCAGAACCAGTGACCCCCAGGGCAAGACTAGCCAGAACTGGTGAGCTCTAGGTTCAGCCAGTGACCCTGCATCCATGAGTAAAATGGAGAGAGACTTAGGAAGATTCTCAATCTCTCCTTCAGGCTTCTACACACATGCACAGGTGAACAGGCACTCCTTCCACATATGTTCACACACAGACAAACACATGTACATGATACACATACACCACACATTCATGTGCTCGTGCAAAAGAAAGATCTTTTTAGGACCACCCAACAAGCTATGTACTGTATCCATTTTATACAGAGAGAAACACGGGAGTACTGCATAGGTGACTGCCTGATTTTCTCTGTATGAATGATGCAATATTCAGTTAGATGTCTCTAATAAGGTCCTAATATGTAGGAAATGCCATTATTCAAAGCTAGACGAGGGAGAGAGAGAGAGAGAGAGAGAGAGGATTAAAGGTGTGCACCACCACTGCCTGGCTTATTCCATTTCTTCATCTCTATATACTTGAACACAGAATTTAGCTCCATTTTACTTACTTCCTGGTGCTCCTTTTCTCCTCAAATTTTACATGTTGTATTTTTCCTTGCCCATCTTGCTCCTTTCATCAAAAATCTTCATTAGAGTTAACACTAATAACCACATGACAGAATCTATACTAGGCTGTTTTGAGGTTTCTTCTGCCAAGGAAATTAATCCAAAAGTCTTCACCTGCCTCAGGCAGATTCTCCAGACAAGATCAAAAAGCAGCCACATTCTTCACCACAATATCACAAGAATGATTTCTAGGCAACATACTAAAATTCTTCTCTGAAACCTCCTAGGCCAGGCCCCCACAGTTCATCGAATTATACCCAGCACCATTGTCTTCCATGCTCCTACTAGTATGGCCGATTAAGCAGTGCTTAAAGCATCCCACTGCTTTCCTAACCCAAAGTACCAAAGTCCAAATTCCTCCAAACAAAAACATGGCCAGGCCTATCACAACAAACAATTTCTGTCTTAGCTCAAACTACCACAATAGCAGCTGGTCCCTAACCCTGTCACACTCTACTTGTGAACTCAGCTGGAGTTTTCAGGAAGCAGACATCATGAAAATAGAGCCCAATCCTGGAAGTGATCACCCAGGATGAACACCTCTTATTGGCTGCACGTAGGCTTCCCCTTCCAGGCTTTTTCCTGTCTTTATCTCTCAGTTGAGCATGCTTCCTTTTTGTTCCAACCAGCCCCTCTGATTTCAGAAAAAGATCTCAGAAAAAATTCATCAAGTTCCCAAGAAAACGCAAAGTATAAAAGATTATACAGAAAACCCATAATCTATTGATTGCCATTTCTGCTTAGAACTATAGCAGCCAGTGCTAGTAACTATTTTATTTTTTAAACTGTTCCTTTCCAATTCCTTTTATTGCATTGATACCCATGAAACAGGCCTATTACAACAAAACATTCTGTGTCAGAAATGGAATCTTCAGTTGTGGCTATAAGACATTTTCTTACAATGAAAGGTTGTATCAAAAGTAATTGTTAGCCAGGCAGTGGTAGCACACGCCTTTAATCTCAGCACTTAGGAGACAGAGTCAGGCAGATCTCTGTGAGTTTGAGGCCTTTTTGGTCTACAAGAGCTAGTTCCAGGACAGGCTCCAAAGCAATACAGAGAAACCCTGTCTCAAAAAACAACAGCAACAACAACAACAAAAAAAGTAATTGCATTAGGTCAGGGGACATAGTTCAATGGCAAAGAACCTGCCCAGCATGCAAGAGGCCCTGAGTTCAATCCCCAGAAACACACCCCCACACACTCAGGGGTGGGAAAACATGAATTATGTCTGTATGCCTACTGTTTTCTGGTTTGGGTTTTGTTTTTTTTTTTGACATTGAACATCAATGTAGGGTGTCATGCATGCTAGATCAGTGTTCAACCATGGATCTACTCATCCCTATTGTATATGTAGCTTTAGATAGTAACTTCTCACCATCCTGAAAAGACAATGATCTTAACTTCTAGTCCTACCAGAAAACAAGATTAAATCAATTCTGATATGTTAGTAATTTTTTTCAAAACCACAGACAACATGTCCGATAAGGGTACCCAAAAGATAAGTCAGCAAGAGCAGTCAACACCAAAGAAAGATTCATCCTTGAAGACATGAAACACCAGAGACATCAATGTGCTTCCAGCCATGGTGGACTATATCCCCTTAAGATCTGACCTAAAGTAAACAGTTCCTTCTGTAAGCTGCCTTTGTGAAGACATTTTGTCATAGCAAAAAGACAGTAACTACTATAGCACCCTGCCAAAGGCATGTATCTGACCAACCACTGGTGCTACCCAGCATGACTGATGTGTTTTGTACCAAGTCTAATCAATGATTTAAGGCTTTGGAAGGCCAAACTTGTCCCCACCCTTGATGTCACAACCCCAGGTAGTTTCTGCCTGTGAACCCCTTACCCAAAGCTCATGTTGTCTTTAAAACCATAGCATCATCGGAGATGACTGATGAGGCAGGGCATGGGGCAAGGACTGAAGACAGCAAGCCTTGCACACTCTTGGCTTCAGTTAGCATAGTCCTTCCTTCCTACCTCTATCTTATCTCATGATTTCTCACCAGCTCGCCTACTTACTTCTTAAAGAGTATTTTTAATAGATTTAAAATTTTATATGGGGGCTAGGGAGATGGCTCAGTGGGTAAGGGCACATGCTTTGCAAACACTAGGACCTGAGTTTGATTACCCAGCATCCATGTAAAAAAAAAAATAAAACAAACAAACAAACAAAACCAGACATGGTTACATGTGCCTGTAATCCCAGCATTAGGGAATGGATATAGGTGGTTCCTAAGAGCTTACTGACTAGCCAGCCTATTCAAAACTGTGAGCTTCTGGCTCAGTAAGAGACCTTCTTAAAGGATAAGGAGGAAAGTGACAGCGGAAGACTCTTGACCCTCTGCTATGGCCTCTGTACACACAAAGGACATCCTGGCACATTCATGTGCATGTAGCCCCTCCTCCGTCTATGTGATTGAAGAATTTTAATTTTGACTGTGAGCCTTTTGTGGTAAGGCTTGCTCTGTAGTGTACTGGAAGAGCCCTTATGTCCAGGTAAAACATAACATGAATTCTGGAGACCTCCACCAGCTATACTTTGCCCCTGTCCCCATACCATGTCCTCATACCAGGTCTAAGAATCCATGGACAATGGCTAAAGGCCAGCTGTAATATCCCATACGTGGAAATCAATCAGACATCAGTGGTCCTCAGTGTGCTAGGCTCTCAGAGCCAGGAGAAGGTCTTTTGTCTGATTTATGTGATGATCCAAATGATGCTGTCCCCTTCTCTCCCAGGTCCATTCTCAAACCTCAACTCAGAGCTTTTGAGGAAACCTCGTAGCCAAGAGTCAGCTGATCTAACCTGTTCATTCTAGACCTTTCTAGAACCTGTCCCTTGATTCTAGGTTAAGAACAGTCCTTGTGCCTTGTTTTTAGGCTAAGAAGAGTTAGCAAGCAGAGTGTCAGTTTGATTCTATCCACCATCAGCTTTTCAGAGATGAGGCGCATGCCAGACAGATCCTTGGGGGCATTGCGACAGGTAGCCTGACACGCCGCCTGCTGGTCTGAGTGTGCTATTAGCAGGTTTCTGCTAAGAATTATGAATGGGGCTTGGGAATCCGGTTTACACAGACTCTGCCAATAATTCCAGGACAGGGCACTATCTGATATGTTGCAGGGTGACCTCAACTTTTCATTCTGAATCTTAGATCCTAATTTGTCATGCGGAAGACACCAAAGGCACACTTCACTTCGTGCTGTTTCAACTCCTGGGTTTGTTTCTGCTCCTAAACCAGGTAACCCCAGTTCCCTAACCTAATCCTAGTTGCCACGGTTACTAACAATGAGTAACCGTGAACTGAAACATTCCCTTCTGCTCCTTGGAAGCAGCAGATGTGCCTCGTGACTACAGCTGCCAACAGGAGCCTCTGGTGGTGACTGGTCTCTGCATCCCTGACTACACAGACAGTAAAGGGCATGGTGGTGCTGTCTCAGAGGAAGCAGGTTCAAGGTCGTAGGCCAGGGACGCCTCTTCTGCGGAGGGTGGCCGTTAATGCAAAGATTCAGAACTGGTCAAAGTGCTGCAAAGAGTGACTGTTGAGTCCAGCTCTAAGTGGGACATGCACCCCCAAAGCTCAGGAACACCGCAGAGGAGAGGATGGGGAGAGTGCTGTGAAATACCATCTTCTAGGTACCACATGGCCCTTCCACTCGTGAGCTCACTGCATCTATGGTGAGCTGCACAAGCCCCACACAAGGTCATACCAGCGACAACAACCAGTATCCCATTGTCAGTGGGTGACAAACAGGAAAGCAAAGCATGTTGAGGACCTGAAGGTGGGAAGAAGATATGTTAAGGGTCCCTGGGGCAAATCTGAAGGGGAGTTGGATATGACCAGTGTATACATGTAAAAAAATTTCAAAGAAGAAACAAAAGATTTGCAAAAAAAAAAAAAAACCAAAAAAAAAAAACCCTTAAAACTAAAGACAGGAAGTAGGCCAGCAAAAGTGAAAGTGCAAAAGCGGAACCACAGAGGCACAAGGCCCCAAGGCAGCCTTTGACCCCAACACCTGTGGGGTTCCGGTAGTCTTGGTTGACCACAAGGTTGACCCTGCCCCTCGGGAGAGACTCTGGACATAAAGTCAGAGGAAGCTAAACCCACAGCTACCAATGAGGTAAAGGAGAAAGACATTTCAGAGGAAAATCCTTAGCTTACAAACTCAAGGTGGGTGTTTTGGTGAACACCTATAGTCTCAGCACGCAGGAGGCGGAGGCAGGAGGATTGTGAGTTCAAGGTCAGTTGGAACTACACAGTAAGACTGTCTAAAAACCAAAAAGAATGAATGGATGGATGAATGTCTAAACACACAAACATGCAGGGCAGGGAAGGCAGCTGAGTGGATAAAGGTACTTGCTATCCACTGAATGATGCAGCCCTGACATTCAGAGCATTTGACAGTACTCAAAAAAAAGCTCTTTTAGAAAAAAAAAAAAAGAAAAGAAAAGAGAAAAGCTCTTTCAGGTCTATTTTGTGACATTGGAAGCCCAAAGGATGAAATGCTAGAAGCCTACCCTCACTTAAGAAGGAGGAGATAGGCTGATGAGATGGCACAGTGGGCAGAGGCACCGGTTGCTGAGCCTGACAATCTGGATGGCATCCCTGGTGCCCAGGGTGTAGGAGCGCAGACTCCCGAGGAAAGTTATTCTCTGACCTCCCTAAGCACACCATAACAAATGGGAACCTAACGCCCACAAAAATAATAATTTTTTTTTAAAGAAAAGAGAATGATGGTTTGCCCAGACACAGAAAAGACGCTTGCTATGTGGCAGATTATGCGGAAAAGGCAAGCAGCGTCTACCCTAGTCTTGATCAACTGAACTGAATTTTTAAAAATTATTTTATGTGTATGGGTGTTTTGTCTAAACATATTTCTGTGCACCATATTCATGTCTGTGCTCCCAGAGGGCCAGAAGAGGGTGCTGGATCCCCTAGAGTTACAGACGATTGTAAACCACCATTGGGAGCTGGGAATCAAACCCAGGTCCTCTGGAAGAGCAGCCAGGGCTCCTTGCTGCTGAGTCATCTCTCCAGCTCCCAACTTGGAATGCTTCTAACATTTTAAACTACAAGGTAGTAAATAAGTCATAATTACATTCATTTCTCCATACACTGATAACTTCGAAAGGGGTTTCACATGTTTTACTGAACATTTTTAAAGTTCGTGGCTCATCATCACCTTTCTATTTTTAAAAATCCTTTGTGGGACATGGTGACCCACACCTTTAATCTCAGCACTCGGGAGGCAGAGGCAGGCAGATTTCTGAGTTCAAGGCCAGCCTGGTTTACTGAGCAAGTTCTAGAACAGCCAGGGCTACACAGGGAAACCCTGTCTTCAAAAACTGAAAACCAACAACGATGAAAGTCGTTTTGAGGCAGAAGCTCATACTCATCAGGCTGGCTTGGAAGTCATTTTGTCAGGCAGGCCTCGCATTGGAGAGGACTCTTCCTCCACCTCCTGGGTCAGCTGTGATCTGGTGAACGCAATTTCCTACTGACTTTGAAACTCCCCTGTGTGATTTTGGCTTTCACAGTTAGTTCTATGGTTGTATGCCACCTTGGGGCAGGAGTATTCTGTGTCATCTTTAAGTCAAGGTAGCAAAGCTCAGATGCTCTCAGGAGCCAGGACGGTAAGATAAATGACTAAGTCAGGCAGAACGTTAGTGCACATGTGGCCACAGTCTCTCAGTCTCTGGGGAGTTCCAGAAGGTGTCCTTCTGAAGTCTCTTCTTGTCTACAAAGAGTGCTACAACTGCAGGTAGCTCAGCAGAAAAGCAGGTGCCTAGTTGGCACAAGGCCTTGGTTTCCATCTACAGGACCAAGCAACCAATCAATAAGCCAATGATAACAGAGAGGTTAATTTCTATTCCACTTTAATCTCCATTCCACTGGAGGCATCTAACAGAAATGCTGGTCTGAGCTCGCTGCATCTTCAAGAGACTCCTGAGATCTGGATTTACATGTGAAATCTCACAATTTTAAAATGATGGCAATAGCTCAAATTTAAATTTCCTGTGAACCAGCCAGGCCAGGGTCATTATTTGCAAACACCCGCAGATGTGGCCCTCCAGAGGAAGGCGGATGTAGTCAGTCCTCCAGGGAAAGGTAGCTGTCAGCACCTCAGAACTAGGAAGAGTGAGATGTCAGGAGACAGTCTTCCCACTCTGCTACCTTAGTTGGGAGCAGAGCAGACTCAGGATTCTCATCTCTGCACCTCCGTCTGAAGGAATTAATTCCACAGAAGACAGTTTCCAGGCTGAACGCCTGTGGGTTGTCTGAACTGAGGAACAGCTGTGCAGCGTGGATTAATTATTTTCACCTTAGCTAGATGTCAAGAGGAAGAAAAACTGGAATTCTAAAAGGCTGGGAGATAGGTACTTATGCTGCCTATGGAGGAAGGCATGTAAGATAAGCAGATGGCTGTCAGGAGTAGAGAGGGCTGCAAGGATGGAGTCCCAGCAGGTATCACCCAATGGGAAAGCAGAGCCTGGAGGAGGGGGAGGCAGAGCAAGAAGCAGGCTTCACCTACTGTATCAGGGTGAGGGGTGTGGTTTTCACTGTGCTGTCTTGTGTTTATCAAGTCAAATGCACAGCCTCTAAATGCTTTTGTTCATCCACAGACTTGACACACCAAGACTCTCTGTCTCTGTCTTTGTCTTTCTCTCTCTTCGCGTGTGTCTCTGTGTGTTGGGTGCACATATACGTGCACGTGTGAAGCCACTGGTTTTTCACTTGGAGAGCTTGCTGACCAGGCTGGGCAGGCTGACTGGCTAATGAGCCCCAGGGATCCACTTGTGTCCACCTTCCCAGGAAATTATAGGCACACACCACCATACCTAAGTCCTCATGCTTGCAGGATAAATAATTTTCTGACTGGGCTATCTCCCAAGTCCTGCAGTCCAGATATTTTAAGAAAAATAAGGTCCTCAAATTGAATTTTAGAACTATCGTTCAGTATCAATGAAGAGAAAAAAAAAACTTTCTGTGTTTGCTTGGATATGTGTTTAAGTGGCAGTAACCTCAACTCGTAGGAGTGAGGACTTTGGGTTAGAAAAAATTCTAGGATCACTTAGCTGGTCCCCTAACCAAAGCAGGACTTTCCTCAACACCTTTGGCTGTAGCTGGACTTGATAGCACACCTCTTTAATCCCAGCACTGGGGAGGCAGAGTCAGGCAGATCTTTGTGAGTTCAAGGCCAGACTGGTCTACATAGTGAGTTCCGGGTCAGCCAGGGCTATATATTGAGAACCTGCCTCAAACACAGAACAGAACAGAACAGAACCAACATCATCTACAGCAAAAGTCTTGACCAGGGACTAGCGGGGCTTCTGTCTGCAGCTCCCCAGAGACCCGTCTCACCTGCACTAAGCCTGACAAACATTTTCACATCCATACTCTGGCAGGCAAGAGAGAGAGAGATGTTAAGATGGGAGTTTGACCACCAGCCTGCAGAACAAGAATAGATCATTTGCAAATGGGAAGTCTAAGGTTAAAGAGCCACAACTGCAGAAAGAGGATCTGGAGGGCAAATATAATTAGCCATTTCAGGTCGAAAAGAAGAGCTACCTCACAGGGGAGGGAGGAATCAACCGCTAGCTTTAGGAAACGAAACTCATTTTTTTTTTTTTTTTTGGTGATGTTGAACATGTATCCTCACCTCCCCCCGCCCCGGTGTGTTTGATTCCAAACCAAAGACCTGCTTCCTTTTTAGGAGCTATAGTGGAAACACCATAGAAAATGTGGCGGAAACGGCCTATCCTACACTACAACAAATTTATGAATCCTCTTTCTCCCTGACCAAACCTCATTCGGATGCATACATAGATTGGCACCGTTGTGATCATAGGGGTCTGGGACAGTCAACTTGCACCTGTATGGCAAAACATCTTGGATAAAACCAAGTAAAGATTTATTGTGGTTAATGGTTTCCAAAGTTTTGGTCTATGATTGGCTCCAAGGATTTGGGGTATACAACTAGGCATAATGCCTAGCTGAGGAGTGTGTGGTAGGGCAAAGGCTGATTCATCTCACGGTACTGAGAAGGAAGGAAGGAAGGAAGGAAGGAAGGAAGGAAGGAAGGAAGGAAGGGGAGAGAGAAGAGGGAGAGAACAGAGGAAAGAGAGGGAGGGAGAGAGGGTTCCAATGTATCTTCAAGAACGCATCCCCAATGATCTAACTTCTTTCTATTATGTCCCCACTTTCTGGTGTCTCCACCACCTGCTCATAATACCACAGGCTGATGACCAAAACTTTCACCCTTGAGGCTTTGGGGACACACACTCCAGAATCTAAGCTGTAACCTAGTCTTGTCTTTTGAGAAATATGATTGTTCTTATGGTCCCATTCCTTCTTTCTTGTCTGATTGTGTTCCAATGGCAATGTGCCCAGTCCCAAGAGATGAACCCAAGTTAGCAAATTGTTTAGCTTATCCTGTTGCCTGTTGTCCCTTACAGTTGGGGGTGGGATTTACCTGGTACCCAGGCAATGCAGGACCAAAGGGTATCTGCAGGGGGGCTCTGGGAGAGCCTTACCACCAGCACCCCTTTCTCTTCCTTCTTTTGTGGCACCTAGACAATGGCTAGAGTTTTCTGTGGCCAAGATGGAGCTCCCAAGAGAAAGGCAGAGCCATTGGTCTTTGGCCAACATTACAAAGCAGACTTCTTATTTTATGAGAAAATAACCTCCCTGTGTTGGCACTACTGTGGTCAGATTGCTACTTGCCGCTGAGCACAGTCCTAGTTGATTACAGCATTTAGTTTTTACTTAATTTCCTAAATATTCTCTGTAGTGGGTCTTCACATTGATTTCTGTGGACACACCCTAATTTGACCAAGTGTTTATGCTGTTAGGATTTAGCTTGTCTGTGGTTAGTGCCTATGACAATGCCCCCAGGAGATCTCTGAGTGTGTGCCTTTTGTCTGGCTCAGTACTGGATTAAAAGTTAAGAACACAGTGGTTATCTGTCATATTTCCTTTCATATGTAGATGTATGACACCTTGAGCAGCCTAAGGTAAACTTCCTCTCATCAGGATTGGGCATCCCGACTCTTTTCCGTGTGTGTGTGTGTGTGTGTGTGTGTGTGTGTGTGTGTTTAACGTGCAAAATGTAGCATCAAACTTTGTTAATAGCTTAGTGTTAAGGTAAAGTTGGAAACGTCCTGGGTCCACCCACAACAGTGGCTCTCTAGCCCGTTCTTTGCTGTAGAGTAGGGAAGAAAAAGAGTTGAAGGAAGCCGAACAGACTTGCTGAGGGCACTCGCGAGGGTGACACCACAGCCACTGTCTTAAATGCTGTGGGTTCTGGAGCCTGGAGTAGAACATTGTTTGCTGAGTTCTAGGCCAGTGCTAATGAGCAATGGCCCTGACACCTGTGTCAGCTGCACAAAGGATCCCAACCTCAGCCACACTTGCCCATCTTATTTGAGCAGAAATCCTCCCCCAAAAGCAATGGGGCTACCCCTCTTCCTCTCTTTCCCCGCATCCTTGGACGGCCTGCCCTCTCTCTCTCTGCCTGGCTTCAGTTAACAGGGCTTTGAGCTGCAGATCAGGTCGCTAGCTCTTGTCCTGCTGTTGACTTTCCATCTATGGGGCAGAGTACAGAGGCATTCTGGGGGTAGATGTGACTGTAGAGGAGGTAGGGTCACAGAAGTGAGGGCTGTCAAAGAGACAACACACTTGTCCAAAAGGGTCCATTAGAAATGGAGAAAGGGTCAGAGAGGAGCTGTCTGGTGGGGTGAGACTTGCTGTAACCAGGGGTGGCATTTCAGGTGGGCAACTTCTCAGCTTTTTGTTCCCAGTACATTACATAATGCGCAACTCATGGTGGCGCAAGGCATAAGTGGCATGCATGAACTGAACTTCCTTCGGAGCAGGCTTTCTCCTATGTACAACAATCTGTTCTCACTTGCCGCTTCTGTTCTGGATTAGTGACTAGCAGGGTTGGTTTACAGGGTTGCCAGCCTCCTCCGCTCACTGGAGCCCCCCGAGAAGCTCAACAGGTCTGAGTACTGAACAACGAAATCAGAATCTGTCCCTGGTGCTTTATAACCCCCAGGTCATTCCAATGTGCAGTGAGACCCTGGAGTTTAAATGATCCAAGTGTTGACTAGAAACAGCTTTTCCTGTGCACCCACTGTGTAGTAAACACAGAACGGGGCATTGGGAAGTGGTGGGAGGTGGGAGTATTTGTGTAGACAGAAAGAATCATTTGTTTTCAAGAAACTATAGTCCCCATGCAAGTGTAAATGGTCATGGCCTCCAAAATGGTTGGTTTAGATCAGGGTTTCATGAAGCTGACATTTTTTGGTCCTGAGGCCACCTATTGCATTGTAGAATGTTTCAAGGAATCTCTGGTCTCAGTTCATCAGTAGGTAACAATAGCAATCAATAGCACACACACACACACACACACTCATACCATTTTACAACTGAAAATGTCCAGATATGTCCTAATAAGCTTCTGAGGTACACCCCCGCCACCCCAAGAACCACTGGCCAGGTGACTGATTAGGTACAGTGTTTTTAGCAAGACTCCAGGATGCCTGCTTCCAAATTCGAGTCTAAAAACAAACCCTAACCTAGAGCATCAATTCTCTCACATTGGACTCTATAGCCAGCATCTGTGGCAGTTGGACGCCCTGTTCCAGACCTCTTGAATTTATAGTTTGAAGACATTCTCTAGGTGGTTTGCACATGGGTTCAGTTGCGGGGTCACTGACTGATGTAAAGAGGAAAGGAAGACAGCAGTGCTGAGGCAACCAGAAAGGTCTCAGCAGAGCTTTCTCTGGGCCTTGACAAGACACAAACAGTTCCAAGACTGTTCAGGAGCCAGGAACAGTGGGCCCTGGAAGGAAGGCCGTCCAAATGGAAGGAAGGACTTCCGGACAGAAGGTAGCCTAGATTCCTAAGCAGCCAAGCCTCTTTCTATTCTTGCTTAATTGTTTTTTCTTAATTTCCTCAATCTGTTTGCTTATGCTTTGGATAGAAAACAATGTCCTCTGTAACTTATGCCCTGTGGTGATTGACAGCCATCCGTGTAATCAGACAATTCTTTGAGATTCTCAAAAAACAAGTGATGGTTAGCAAAAACACAAGAGTATGTTTTTGACTAATGCATACTCAAATTTGCCACCAGACATGTATACATATACACATGCATCCATGTGGATTTTTCGTTTTCAGGGAGGGGCTTTGTGAATCATTTTATAAAGTTAATAACAATTCCTCTGATATTTCAGTGATGATTAATCCAGATTTTTTATTGCAGATATAACTTTACATATCAGGCCTCAATTTTGTATTTTTTAAACCATAAAGCATGAGTGATCCCTTTTTACAGGGGTGTCAAAGTTTTGCAGTCTCTATGCAAGAGTGAGAATTTAAGAATTAAGAAGTGATTCATGTCTGGGTCTTGAGAATGGGTGGATTAGAAGTGAGTTTGACATTCCTGGTTTTTTGTTGTTGTTGGGTTTTTTTTTTTTTTTTTTTTTTTTTTTTTTTTTTTTTTTTTTTTTTTTTTTTGGTTTTTTTTCCGAGACAGGGTTTCTCTGTGGCTTTGGAGCCTGTCCTGGAACTAGCTCTGTAGACCAGGCTGGTCTCGAACTCACAGAGATCTGCCTGCCTCTGCCTCCCAAGTGCTGGGATTAAAGGCGTGCGCCACCACCGCCTGGCAGATTAACCCATTAACCTATAAACCTATGTGCTGTCATGTAGCATGTGACTTTTACCTCTCCTCCTGCTGGACGCACCAGCTCTCCCTTTCTGTCTTCTGCCCTGCGACAAGCCATGAGGAGAATCTCACCAGAGGTGGAACTCTCAGCCATGGCCTTCCCAGTTTCCAGAACTGTGGGAAATGAACCTTTCTTTCTTTATAAATTCTCCAGCCTCAGGGAGTCTGCTGCAACAGTATAATGTGGACTAAGTTTAACTGGTTAGAGCATTTTAGTAGTTCTCCATGATCCAAGCTCCCATTTTTCATTGCTTCTTTCATTGACAGGCTCATACTTACCTTTCCAGTTTTGTGTTTAGACTAAAATACACCACACACACACACACACACACACACATACAGAGAGAGAGAGAGAGAGAGAGAGAGAGAGAGAGAGAGAGAGAGAGAGAGAGATTAATTAAAAAGCTGGAGAACCAGTTGGTAGAATGTTTGCCTAGCAAGCACAAAGCCCAGGTTCCAGCCCCAACGCCATGTAAGTCAGGTGTGATGGGGCCACTTGAACTTCTACTGCTCTCCAGAGTTCAAGGGCATTCTCTACTACACAATACTTTTAAGGCCAACCTAGAACAAATGTCTCAAAAGAAAATATATATAGGCTGTTGTTTGATTCACGACACTGGGTTATTCTATAACAGATTCCACACAGTACACACTTGCTTTCTTCCTCTCTAACAAGAACCCAGAATGTTGGTCATGCTAGGCAAAGACTCCACCCCCAGCTGCATCCCATCTGGAACCCTATGTTCTGCCTGAAGAGTAAGTATGAAGGTCTTCCAATTGGATCACCTATCAGGGTATTTTGTGGTCCATGCATAGAGGAATGCATATTTTTCCTCTTGCATAGAGATCCTGGATGGCTGCACACAGCACTGCATCAGCCAGTCCGGCCTTCCCGATTGCTCTGGATCACAGAGGTAAGGATGCTGGTGGGGGTGGGGCGTCCAGCTGCTTGCCTAGGCTTTCTGGCTGCGATTGGCTCACACAGATCCCACTTAAGCATCTCTGTCTCCTTGCTCAGGCCCCACTTCCATATGCTCCACAGCTCACTCAACCCTAGTGCTTTGCATACGCTGGGTCTCCCGCTCAGAAGGTTCTCACTGTGTCTTCATGCCTGGGCAATGCTTTTTTACTTTTGATTAGGGTCCTGACCTTGGAAGCCTTCAAGATGGGGGTGACATCCTTCCTGTATAATCCACAGGACATCATATTGAGCACCTAGCCAGCCATCACTCCTCCCAACGTAGGTGTCTCCTCATCTTTCTTCCTCACTTGACTGTCAGGTCTTTTGTGCCTGGGAAGCTGTCCTATGTATATGACCCAAACCCAGTGTGGTCAGATACTTAGCAAGTGTTCAGTTAGCCACTGAGGGAATAAATTATGAGTGCATGAATACAGGGATGGAGGAGCCTTGAGTTTGTATTTTAACCTACACACATCACACATCTCCTAAACTTGAACCACTTGGCAATGTTGGGTATATTATTCATATGTACAGTATCTCTAGACCGTTTTTTTTTCTTTTCCATGTTATTTTCCCCTTTGTTTCCTTCTCTGTTGGCTTTCTTTTCCTTATTCTTTGTAGAGTTTTGAGTAACTGCAGGAGAGCATCAGGTCCTAACGGATGAGAACAGCGCTCTGAAGAAGGTGCTCATTGTTCCCCAACTCTCTGGACCAGCAGCAAAGGAGCACGGATTCCAGCTCCGGACAATAAACACCCTCTAAAGAGACAATGTACAGGTTCTTGGGTTCTGTGGGCAATGTTTACCACTTCCATGGCAGAGGACCGGTTGATGAGTTCAGAAAAGGGCTACTGGTCCTGTTTATTCAGGGTAATCAGAAATACCATAGCTTAGGAATGCTTTACATAAAGAATTCAGTAAACACCGAGAACATGCACACATACATACACATGTCCACATAAATGTACAAGTGTCCACGTACTCCCATATGTACCCATGTGTGTCACATATTTGTGCATATACTTACATGTGTGTACATACAAATATAAATTCCATATATCTGTATACATATTAAATTTAAAGGCTAAAACACTATTGCTTATACTACATGGTTCTTTGCAGTGCTGAATAAAACAAGACCTTCCTTGCTTAAGTCGTTTTTGACAGGGCAGCAAGAAAAGTGGCTAACACAGCACCTGGCCCAAAATCTACCCTCTCGCAGCAGAAGCTGAAGATAAGTGTAGGTAGAGTGTTGTTTTTAAATTTCTTAAATTACATCTAGTTTGTATGAATGTGTACACACACACACACACACACTCCACAGCATGCATACAGAAGTCAGAAGACAACTTGCAGGAGTTGTCACCATGTGACTTTCACCATGTGAGTTCCAGGGATTGGGTACATGGAGCGCAGATGAAAAGGTTTGGAGGCAAGCTTACCTTTACCTATTGAGCATTCTTGTCAGCCCTATAGAGCATTTTCTTATCAAAAACCACAAGAATATACAAATCTTGTAGGGAAGAATATAGTTACAAAGTACACCCATAAAACATAGGCAAACAGAGGCTGGAGAGATTAGGAGCACCTGCTGCTCTCGTAAAGGACCTGGGCTCGCAACCACCTGTAACTCCAGCTCCAGGGCATCCAACGCCCCCTTCTGGCCTCTGTGGACACTGCATACACGTGGTACACATACAGAGAAGTACACATGTGCGCAAGCACAACACCATACACACAATGAAGAAAACAATTAGAAGTACAACCACCTGTTCAGAAAACGATTTAGCCATATACTATATGTTCTTCATTTCCTACCTTTGACAATTATAATAATGTCTGAAATGGTCAAGGAAATAAGCTCACTAGAAACCACAGCTCTGAGGAAGTATGTTTTGGTTTTTTGCACTTTCCTAGAAAAAATTGAAATCTGGAGCCATTACGCAGCTCTGTGGTAGGGCACTGACATAGAATGTATGAAGTCCTAGATTTCATCACCTGCTGCTCAAAATATACAACCCCCCACCCCCCAAAACAATCCCTAGCTTATGTTTTCTCTTTATAAAAGAGCCCAGAGAAGCAATGGTATTCTTTGAAAACAATCTTTTGAACACATGACGTTTTGTTCTTTTCTGAAGAACATTCAACTTTGCGCCACAGAACTCTTTGAAAAAATTGAAAACATGATGGGGACCTGCTCTGTCTCACGCGATGTCAGTCAGGAACAATGCACACAGAAGCCATGGAGACCTGCCTGGGAGTGTCACTGCTGAAACTTCCTGAGAACTGCTAAAACCGGGGAAGATTGGATGCCAGACCTGTGAGGTTTAGCCACAGTGACCGCCAGCTCCTGTGGTGTGTGGGTGAGTCTAGTATAGAAGTGGCTCATGGCCATTTCACAGGGTTGTAGCCCCCATGGATTCTCCGTGGGGGAAATGGTGAGAATGTTGAGGAGGAGGGATCTTTAAAGGATGGAACCTGTGGGAGGAGACTGGGGATTCGTCGTCAGGGATGAATGCTGGTCTCAAGAATGAGCGAGTTCTCGTGAGAGTGGGCTGTAAGGCGGTGAGGCCATGCCACACACCTAGATTGCCCGCACATCCCTGACGCCCATTGCACATCTTCACCGTGGTGACAGTGGGGAAATCCTCACTGGGATGCCAGTGTCACGCCCTGCAACCTCCAGAGCTGTGAGCTAAAGAATCTATTTGTCATTTAGCACCCACATCCAGGTACGTCGTTAGAGCAACATAAAATGGACTAACAGACTGCCATCCAATCTCATGAACCAAATCATAAGCCGACTCTCTGCATATACACAGACAACTGTCCCCCACTTCTGAACTCTCCATCCCAGGACCCTAAGTGGTGGCATTTCACTAGAGAGTCCTCACTCAAGCCAGGTCTCACAGCATTGCAGCAGTACACACTTGTAATCCTGCACTTGAGGTGTGGAGGCAGGAGGAGCAGAAGGTCCAGGACATTCTCAGCCACACAGCAAATTCAAGGAAATCCTGTCTCAAGAAGGTGTATGCATGTTCGTGTGTGCCTCTGTGTGTGTGTGTGTGTGTGTGTGTGTGTGTGTGTAAGAATTTACTTCCCAGGCTTCTATACTTGTTATTATTATTCATTCACTCACCAGATGAACATTCATTGAATAACTACAAGACAGCCCTGTCGACGCCATGCTGAGGTAGCAACCACGTTGCAGTGTGGCCTAGCTTCCTCATGAGTCTCACAATGTTACTGCTTAAAAGAAAAGATCTTATCAAGTATTTGATCACCACAACAGGGACAGCAACTAAGATGTCCAAAAAGAATTGTCATGCTTGAAACGCCTGCAGTGGAGCAGACACAATTACTAATTTTTCTTTGCAAAATAAATTGTATTCTTCTCTGGACCCCAAGGTTTCAAATTGCCTTTCACTCATCCCCACAAATTCCAATCAGTCTCTACTTTGAAAAAAATTAAAGACTCAGTTATTTTTACTTTCATGGGCATGAATGTTTAGCTTACATGCATGTATGTGCACCATGTGTTGCATCCCCCAGAACAGGGGTTACAGATGGCTGTGAGCCACCACATGGATGCTGGGAATTGAACCCAGGTCCTTTTCAAGTGCAACACACCTCTCCAACCCAGCCCCCTTAAAGAAGATATGCCTTTGTCACTAACTCAAGTGAGAGGTGACCTGTGCTTTCTGTTCCTGAGGTAGTAGGTCTTTTGGCCCTTCCTCAGAGGAAGTCACTCTTTGTTGGCTTCTTTTTCCCTGTAGGCTGAAGGAGGCCCTGCACCCGAAGGCTGGTTTTTATCCTCCTCAGCTCCACACCAGGCTCTTCAAGTGCCTTTATGGACGCCTTAGTTACTGTCCCTGTTGTGATCAAATACTTGATAAGAAACAACTTAAAGTACGAGGGGTAGGTTTGAGCATATAGCCAAGACAGGGGCTACAGTCTGTCCTATGGTTGGTGGGAGGCACGGAGGTAGCCGAGTGAGGTGGCTCATGTTGTATCTGTAGTGGGGAAGCAGAGAGAGGACAGAATATGAAGTAGGATAAGGATCCGTAAGGACCACTTCCAGAGACCCCCTCCCCCAAGTTAGGCCCCACATAGCTCTGCCCCACCTGGGGACCAAGTGTTCAAACACAGGAGCCCACGGGGGCGGGGAGATTTGCATTCAAACCGTGGCGCTGTACACACTGTGACCGTGACCTATGGGAGCATTAGCCATAAATGGAGCGAGTAAGATTCTCCCCCTGCACACAAGAAGCAGATGCACAGGAAGTTCTTGCTGCTATGGTAATTTCACCTACCTCTTGATTCTCTACAAGTCCTCTCTCTGCATTCCAGTCTTCTTCACACCTTTGAGCCATGGCCTCTTCCTTCTTGGCCAGACCCCCTCCCTGCTTTGTGGTCTTAGGCAACTCATGGCTTCAACTGCATTTTCTCCCACTGACTCTAAAATCTATACCCATATCCAGGCTTTGCTCCCAGACTCCTGACCTGTTCTTCCAAATGCCCTGTATTCCTTCCAGATCAGAATGGCTGCCGTAAAGAAAGTAAATAGCAACAAACGCTGGTGAGGACAAAGGGGGAAAGATCCCTTACACGAAAGGTGGGAATGTAAACTTGGTGCCACCACAGAGGAAATCACTATGGAGGTTCCTCTGAATACTAGAAAAAGAAGTAGCCCATGACCCACCTATACCATTCCTGGGTATATACCCAAAGGGCCCTAATTCATTATACCACAGATACACTTGTCTGCCCATCGTTGATGCATTATTCTAATATCCAGGAAGTAGAACCAGCCTAGATATTCATCAACATACAAGTAGATAAAGAAAATATGGTACATAGACACACTGGAATTTTATTCAGCCAGAACAAAGAATGAAATTATATCATTTGTAGTTAAGTGGATGGAACTGCAGGTCTTTATTTTGAGAAAAGTAAGCCAGACTCAAAAAGACCAACTTCTCATCTCCCCCAGCATGAGAAACACTCACAAATCTGACAGGAAAGTGGAAGAGAGGCTTTGTGAAGAGACAGCAGAGTCTAAAGGGAGGAAGACAAATGATTTCATGTTTTACCTCATATGCAGAATCTAGAATTTATATACATTGTTTGCATGTATCTGTATGTATCACAGAACTGGAAGGGGAGCATTTTGGATGAGGAAGGGGCCAGCAGGATGGCAGTGGGGCAAATATACAATGACACATGTGAAAATATCATAGTGGAACCCATTATTTTGTATGTCAAATAGAAATACTACTTTTTATTTATTTACTTGTTTCATTTTGCTTTTGAGATAGGGTCTTACTATGTAGCTCTGACTGTCCTGGGACTCACTATGTAGACCAGGCTGGCCTTGAACTCAGAGCTCGGCTCCCTCTGCCTCCCAAGAAATACTAGGATTACAATAAAAAAATGGGGTACAGAGAACTCCCAACAGAGGAATCTAAAATGGCTGAAAGACACTTAAGGAAATGCTCAACATCCTTAGTCATCAGAGAAATGCAAATCAAAACAACTCTGAGATTCCATCTTACATCTGTAAGAATGGCCAAGATCAAAAACACTGATAACAATTTATGCTGGAGAAGTTATGGGGTAAAGGGAACACTCCTGCATTGCTGGTGGGAATGCAAGCTGGTACAGCCCTTTTGGATAACAATCAGTATGGGGATTTCTCAGAAAATTAGGAAACAACCTTCCTCAAGACCCAGTAATACCACTTTTGGGTATATATCCAAAGGATGCTCAATCGTGCCACAAGGACATGTGCTCAACTATGTTCATAGCAGCTTTGTTTGTCATAGCCAGAACCTGGAAACAATCTAAATGCCCCTCGACTGAAGAATGGATAAGGAAAATGTGGTACATTTATACAATGGAGTACTACACAGCAGAAAAAAGTAATGACGTCTTGAAATTTTCAGGCAAATGGATGAAGCTAGAAAACATCATATTGAGTGAGGTAACCCAGACTCAGAAAGACAATTATCGTATTTACTCACTCATAAGTGGCTTTTAGACATAAAGCAAAGAAAACCAGCCTACAATCCATAATCCCAGAAAACCTAAACAACAATTAGGGCCCTAAAAGAGACATACATGGATGTAATCTACATGGGAAGTAGAAAAAGACAAGATCTCCTGAGTAAATTGGGAGCATGGGGACCTTGGGAGAGGGTTGAAGGGGAGGGGAGAGGCAGGGAGGGGAGCAGAGAAAAATGTAGAGCTCAATAAAATCAATAAAAAAAAACTGAAAAAGAAAAAAAGAAAGAAATGCTGGGGTTAAAGGCCCGCTCCAATACCGCCTGGCTCAGTGTTATTTATATATGCATTTACTTTATTTTATTTTTTAAATGAAACTCAAGTCAGCAGCTAAAACAGCAAATTTTCAAAGCAAACATTCTAGCACAATAAATCCCAAAATATACTAATTTGATCCATCTTGAGGAATGACAGTGGGAAAATATTAAACGCCTTTGTTGTCTATCCTGAAACCACTCTGCTTCTAGAAGAACAGGGAACTACACATGCGCAGTAAAAAGCTGCGCTCATGACATAACGACAGTCTCGGGTCTGGGCGCTGCTGTTTTCGACAGCAGTGGTCGGCGTGTGTTCCGGGGTGTGCCCACACTTGTGGAGCAGAGTGCAGGCATGTTGCGTTCACAGCCAGGGATGCTTTGAAGTCACGGGAAGCAAGGTTGGGATCCTGCCACAAACACCTCCGGATTCATTACATGTTTGACTCTGAGTTAACTTTGGGCCGCTGTACATTCAGAAGTCTTTTACTGTTGCCAAACTTTGCACAGAACCCCTGCCTTGAACTCCATTACCGCAAGAGGGGTTGCGAACCTCGGTTAAAGGAACAGCGGCCTATTCCACAGCACTGGCCACTTAAGTTTTCGGAGGGGAGTTTCTTTATAATGAAAAGTAGACCTGCCTCAAGGCCGTTGGGGAATTCATAAGGCCCCATACTTTTAGGGAAAGAGAAGAGCCCCTCACACTACTCCCAATACAGTTTAAGAAGAGTGGGAGAGAGAGAGACATTGAAGGGGCATTCGAATACAGGCCACCCTGTCTTACAGGTTCCATCCTTGGATGTGGTACCAGGTGTCCCCGTCCACATGGCTCTACTTCATTCTCACTCCAGTGGCTACTGAAGCTTCCCTCAACACTCATATTCGAATTTTCCTAGCATCTCCTGTTCCTAAGGAATGAGGCT